>PVIA01008979.1:0-65649 GCA_004024845.1 Tonatia bakeri
CCCTAATCCCCTCTTCTCCTTGGGCCAGTTCTGGAGCTCAGAAGCAACAACTGGAGAGCACAGGAGGAATGAGGAAGGAAAAGAGAAGAGGCCAACCATGTCCTTTGGCACCTCAGCCTAAAACTGACTCAAGCTGAGGGAAGAGAGAAAATGTTAACTTTCAATGTGGAGTTTTCATAATAAACAAGACCAAACCGGAGTGACATTATTACTAGCCTGGGCTAAAATCTTTAATTCTTGGAAGTAACCAGAGGACTTTCCAATATCTAAAAATGACCAGAGAAGTTGTGGAACTGTCTTGAGTTTTTCCTCAGGAGCAGAAAGTGAATTAAATGAAAATTGGTGAGTAAGAATCATTTGATTTCTCTTTGCACCCTAGTCAATAAACAGATCACACACAAAATAGTGGTCTCTCCTTCCCTCTCTCCTTCCCTCTCCCAGGATGCAACAACTTTCAACTTAATGATTCTTATGGCATTGATCTTTGCAGTTCTACATAATATGCACACAGTGGAATCTCTAGATCCATTAATTTAAGATATTATCAATTAAGTTCCTATTATGGTAGACAAAGATTAGAACTTTCATAATTTTACTTAAATCCACACTCAGTGATTTCATAATCAACTGCATGTTGATAGTATTCACTGCTGAACCAAGTAGTGTATCATGATTAAATTTTCTTGCTTATTCAAACTTTTATTTTTCTTAGAGTTAATAATTGCCTCATTTATTTTCTTTATTTTAACCTCTGAGTATGTTTTCTACCAAGAGCTCTGTAAAACTCTCAATGTGAACTTTCCATCTGGTCAGACCTGTTCCATTTTTATTGCTGAAGGAATCTCCTCTGGAACCCTCCATCCCCTGCTCCTGTCTCAGATGGCTGCTCCTGGGTCTGCTGCACGGACACCATGTTGGTGCCATCCTTAGTCACTATCCCACAGCCTCCCCTTGTCTTCCTGCATCACGTCTCCAGTGCCCTAAATCCCCTTTCTCTTCCTTGTTTTATTTCACCATTGGACAGAATGCATCTTCACTTAATCGAGTGAGAAAGGTTCATTTGAGATAAATTTGGGAACCCCTGCAAGCATGAAAATCTGTTTATCCTCACACTTTATTGACAGCTTGGGTATAATATCCTGGATTAGAAGTCATTTTTGCCCAGAATTTCAGGGACAATGCTCCATTATCTTAAAGCTCCAGTATTGTTCTTAAGTCTAATGATTTTTTTCCCTATCATTTGAGTCTTTGTCTAAATCAACTCTATTGAGGAAAGGTTTATATGAAGTGAGTAAGTCCATTTGAAGTCATTTTTGTATTTATTATCTTCCTCCCTTCTTCTTTCCCTCCCTCTACCTTTCCCTCCTTTCTTCTGATTCTGCTGGACCGGGAACCATACTTTGGGAAGCACAAGACTGGGCTATTTTACAACACTCTAAGGGTAAAGTTAACTTGTAATAAAGCAAATGATTCTTACCCATGAAAATAAATTTTGTCCAGTGATTCGGTTATTTTAATTTCCACCCAGTAAAAATGGTAACCCCAATATTGTATTCACCTATAGAATATGAACCTGTTTTACATCTATTAGCAAATTCATTTCTGCATTCTTGACTGAGTGTCTGCATCCTTCAGATTCTCCTTTGAATTGATCTATTATCTGACAAGATCCCCCATTAACTGAGTTGAATAAAATCTTCAACACATGCTCATTTTATATTTACATAAGGGCCATGTTTTTCATTTTTTAAAAATTACATTTTAACATCCAATGTCTTCTTCATCCTTTTGAGGATGGTAAGAATTGTCTTCATCTCCCTATCCTGTCACTACTTCCTCTGAGTTCCTCTTCTTTTCTCTTTTAGTCTGTTTTTTTTTTTTTTTTGTCTTCCTCTCTCCTTTGTGTTGGAGGCTTTTTTCAATATCTGGTGATGGTTATCCATTATTCATATTCAGAACTGAGATACTAAAAAGCTCACTGAAACATTATTTAGGCTTGTTCAACTAATGATCTTAATCAAAACATGACTGGTTGAAATTTGTCAACTTGTGAGAGTTGCTACCAGGTAATTAGATGGCAGTTGACTTTTTTAATGGATACCCAATACCATTTGTGTCTTCCTTGGGGCAGTTCAGTTTCTTCAGAAAAGAGTCTTCCAGTATCTTGCCTGGGATCATAAGCCTGGATGCCAGTGGGAGTGAGGTATGGGGTGGTATAGAGGCTAGAAGTCTTTTTTTTTTTAATTATTTTACTTACTTACTTACTTACTTAGTTTATTTATTTATTTATTTATTTATAGAAAAGGAAAGGAGAAAGAGAGGAAGAGAAACATCAATGTGTGGTTGTTCCTTGCACACCTCCTATTGGGGACCTAGCCCACAACCCAAGCATGTACCCTAAGTATTGAACTGGCAACCCTTTGGTTCACAGGCCAGCGCTCAGTCCACTGAGCCACACCAGCCAGGGAAGGGTGTAGAAGTCTTACCAGATTCACCCATCCACATACCTCATTTTTGCATTCCTCAAAGCCTGTTATTCCTAAGTCTATAGTCTCTCTGATTCTGTTTCTTCAGAAACCATATTTTTGGGAGTAAGGAAGAAGTTTTCTGACTGAGTAATGAAGGGAGGCCCTGGTTAAAATGCTCCCTAGGATGATTTTTAAACAATTTCTAATATTTGATGTCCTCACCTCATTTCTGCCCGCAATACAGCCTGGTGATGCCTATTCTGACCATGTCTGGGGTGCTGGGAAGGGCATTGGTTAGAGTCTCTGTAAACCTTTCCTCTTCTTGCCTAAGTCATTTACCTTTCTCCATTTACTTTCATCTTCAAGTATTGCGGTTCAAGTTTACACATTCTCTTACTTTCCTCAAAGATTGACTTTGTCTTTCAGTTTCTTGTTCCCCTTCTTGTTTTAGGGTAATTTTGTCAGAAGAGTCATAAATTAAAAGGTATTAACTTGCGATCTTGAAATAAAAAATCCTGTGTACCCTTTAACCCACTGAAATCTGGTTTCCACCCAACATTATATGTCTAACTTTTCCTTTTCCCAAATATACTAATTTCCTTTTTGTTGCTTAAAATTCAGAGCACAAATTCTATCTTCACCTTTTCTGACTTCTTGGCAATATTTTATATCATTACCACTCCTTTCCTGGAATTCCTCTTCTCTTGCTTCTATGACACCATTCTCCCCTAGTTTTCCTCTCTGAATGTTCCTTCTATTTGTACTGTTCCAATGGCTTTCTCTCCTACCATGTAACCCTCATACATTATCATCCAGAATCTCGGCGTCTTATCTGGGATCTCATCTTCCTCTCTCATTCTACAGGCTCTCCCTGACTAGTTTCATTCACTCTCATAGCTTCAACAACTTTCTGTGTGCTGAAGACTACCAAATCCATCTTGTCAACTTTGTCTCTTCCTGTGAATTCCATATCTTTTTTATTCTTATCCAGCTGTTTCTCTTTTTTTTTTATATTTTTTAAATCTATGTTGTATTTTTTCCATTACCATTTAGTCCCTTTATAACCTCTTACCCCCAGCAATCACCACACTGTTGTCCACATTCATGAGTCCTTTTTCTTTTTTGTTCAATCCCTCCACCCCTAACCTCCCACCTCACTAGCTGTCATCTGCTTCAACTGCTTTCTAAACGTCACTCCTTAGATGTCTCATAGGCACTTCAAAATCAGCACATACAAAGTCCAACATATCCTCCCCGTCCCCTGCACCACATCCTGTTCCTCTCATTTTGCTTTATTCCCATTTTAATGAAAGACTCTAGGATCTACCCATTAAATAAAGCTAGAAACAAAAAAATTAAAAATACATATAAATAAATATATACCATTTCTCCTTTTTCTTCACCCCACATATTATTCATTACCAAATTATATCTATTCTAATTCTTTATAGATCTCAAATCAATTCTCCCTTTTCACCTAACATTATTACTATCTTAATTCAGGCCCTAAGTATTTCTTACTTGGACCAAAGCAGTAGTCTGTACTCTTCCAATCCCATTGCTACACTGAAACCACACTAATCTTTCTAACCTGAAATTCCCATCCCAGCCCTCCCTTATTCATGATTCTTTGGGGCCCTCCATGCCAAAAGATAAAAGTCCAAATTTTGCATGGAAAAACAGAGCCCTTTGTGACCTTACCCCTCACCAGCCTCATACTCTATACCAGCTTCCTTAAGAACTATTTCTATTTCTCAAAATGAAACAGAGCATATGTTCATCCTCTCTCCCTCTTTCTCCCCCTCCCCCCCACTGCTCCTTTACGACATCCTGCTCCCTCTGCTTGGAAAGCTTTTCCCTATTTCTTCAGTAGTCCTTCAATACTCAGTTCTGCAACCACTCTTCCAGGAAGCCCCCTCTGAACTTCTTATTTTGAGATAAGTGACTCTCTAATATTCTCTTACAGCGCCCTCTATCACCCTATATTGTAACCCTCTGTTTGTCCACTTCTACAAGACTGTGAAATCCCTAAGATTAGAGACCTTATGTTATTCCCCTCCATAATTTCAGTACATCTAGAATCCTATCCCATGCACATGTTGCTAAGTAATAGTAATAAACAGACATACCACTCACTCTGTGCCAAGTACTGTTTTGAGCACTATAAAAAGGTGAATCTTCACAATGACATTATAAAGTTATGATCCATACTCTACAATTGAAAAATCTGAGCCACAGTGATGTTGAATAACTCACTGTGCCAAAGGCACTGAACTAGTAAGAGCTAAAGACCTAATTTACATTCACAAAGCAGAATGGCTCCAGAATAGATTGTCTTAGCTACTCCATTGCACTGTTTATGTTTGCTGAAAGGTTTAAGTCCTAGCTCAAGCAAAATTAAGCTGGGCCTGGCCCATTAATAACCTGGGTGGTCTTGTATCATACAATATAAAAACCTTTTAATTTCTGTTCCCATGATGAATAGATAACACTCAAAAGAGTATCAAGAAAGGTACTTCTAGCCCTGGCTGGCATAGCTCAATGGATTGAGCGCGGGCTGTGAACCAGGCATCGCAGGTTCGATTCCCAGTCACGGCACATGCCTAGGTTGCAGGCCATGTCCCCCAGCAACCGCACATTGATGTTTCTCTCTCTGTCTCTGTCTCTCTGTCTCTCTCTCCCCCCCTCACTTCCCTCTCTAAAAATAAATAAATAAAATCTTAAAAAGAAAGAAAGGTACTTCTGGAGACATAATATAGAATCTAATTTGGCAGTTTGCCACAGTAACTGAGCTTATAATTTTTCTTTTCTCCATTCCTCCACACTTTGATTTCTCAACTTACAACTTTCTTTTACTCCATGATGGCTAAGCAATAACCATTCAGAAAAAAAGTAGACCAGAGATTCCTTATTAAAAATTTATTGAAATCCCACAATTCCCCAGGGCTAAGGTTTAGAACACAAAGCACAATCTCTTTCTTGTAAGGTCACATAATTCTTCTCATTACTAAAATCAGAGCAAGAGACAGAACTACATGAAGAAATGACTTTGGGAAAACAATTTTAGTGTATTTCTGAGAAGGCAGTGCTGTTTTGTTTTTCAACTCATCTAGCTCCATATTTAGTATAAAAGGTATTTTTAAATATTAACTAATGTAATATTTTTACAGTGCCTAACAATATAAAATACTCTCTTCTTCAAAGTCATATGTGCATAGGGAAATAAAAAGAACCACTGAAAATAACTAAGAATATGAAGCATACACTAGGTAATTGCCAAAAGAATCAGACAATGCCTGACATCTAACTGACTCAGCCTCCCACTTCACCTCCCACCTTTAGACCAACAGTCTATTTTTATATTTAAAAAGGACCCATTTGTGTTTTTAGAAGTAGACCACAGAGTTCCAAAACTCTATGACCATACTCAGACACTCATGCCTGAAAACAGACAATAACACAACTCAAAAGCAGATCAATAATTAGATATTTAATGGAAGTGGTTTTTCTTTACTGGCAAAAATCATAAATTTTTATAACTTGTCATCAGTGGAAGGAATCAAGTCTGACTAACTCTAATTCACATGTTTTTAAATGGGAGGTTAATCTTATGTTTCACAGAGACAAAAAAAATAAAGAGTGAGGGGAAAAAAAACCCTCTCACAAACACCATCAAACAAAAGAATGGAAAAATATGCCAAGGACCTTGGATAATGATTTTTTTAATCCTCACCCAACAATATGTTTATTGATTTCAGAGAGAGGGAATGGGAGAGAAAGAGAGAGAAACATCAGTGTAACAGACAAATATCTGTCATTTGTCTCCCAGATGCACCCTAACCAGGGATCAAACCCACAACCATTTGGTGTATGTTATGACGCTCCAGCCAACTGCGCCACCTGGCCAGGGTTTGGCTAATGACTTTTCAGTCATCTCTTCTGTCTAACTCCACAGAGCTGAATGAGCACACGGAACTCCACTTTAAAGTACATGTTCAGGTTGAATGTATAATTTTTGCCATTCTGAACTCTTGAAGAAAAGTTTTATGCTCGACCATGTTTAACCTTCTTAGAATGCATAAGGAGCTTCTCAGCCTTTTGCTGAAGGTAATTTGTCAAAACTGATTACAATCACAGTTCAAGGAAAATGGTTACTCTGACAGCTAAGAAAGAGGAGCTCATTTTCAACACTTATGCTAGCTATTTTAAAATAATTACTTTTCTACAGCTGCAAGTTATAAAAATTAGTACTATGAGAGCACATATTCTATAAGGACCCCATTGCTTTTAAAAATCCATGCCTAGTTATCCATTTTAGTGAAGACAAACGGAGTAATTTTTTTTCCATTTGGCAAAGCAACTAAAAATTATAATTTGTTCTCAATTACTGGTGCCCATTTCTAACATGGCTAATATATAAATAAAATTCACAGATAAATTCAAAGCACCTTAACTAATGACTGTCTCAAGTTTTCTTAAATAAGCTCTAAACAGAGGTAGAAATGTATAAATCACCATCTCACCTCCCTATTTAGCAACAGAAAAGCAGGCGTATGAGCAGCAAAATAAAAGCCAACAACCTTACCTCTGGAAAACTGTCTTCTGAGTTGAGAGACACATAATGGAATCTGATGCCAATAATGAAGATTAGCTCAAATCGATTAGGCAACTATTCAGTGGCTTGCATTTCAGGCATCATCAAAATTTCATGAGCTCTGTGAGAAGATGTAAGTGTAATGTGCTGGGGAAAAGGACTGCCGGATATAAAAATTCTTCTTACTATGAAAACTGTGTAAGTCTAGGTATCAACTGAGACAATATTAAGCAATGTGATAGCATGTTAGCTTTTGGGTCAGTTTTGTTTCAATAATAATTCTATTTTCATATCAATAAATCTACAAAGAACAAAAAAATTCAGCTTTTAGACATTAAAATGGAAGAAGATGCCTGTATAATTCCTTGTCTATTTTACATTATTTGTTTAAATTTTAAATAAGTACATTTTTACACCATTCACTGACATGGTGTTATAAAGTGTTCTAAGTAGAAAGCTGACAAATAAGCAAATAGTCTTTGTTAAAAGAAAGAAGAAATACAAAAGCCAGAAGAGGGACTTGATAAAGCGAAGTGTTGAGGATGTAAATTTCAAATAAAGATTTTTTAAATGTTTTAAACCTTTCATTATGGACAATTTCAAGCCTTTACAACAACAGAACTACCATTCACCCATCACCCAGCTTTGAAAATTACCCAGTTCTTGTCAGTGATGTTTGGACTAAGTTCCTACCCCCATTTCCTCTGCCACCCCACTAGACTGTTTTTAAACAAATCCCAGGGATAAAATATTATTTCATTACCAAGTGTTTTAATACATATCTCTAAAAGATAAGGACTACTTTGAACAAAATCACAATACCATTACCTATCTAAAACATTAATATAAACTCTTAATATCATCAAATATCTAGTCAGTCCCCAATTTTCTCAAGAATTATTTCTTTACCCTTAGTTTGTTCATCAAAAAAAAGCCTACACATTACATTTGGTTGGTGGGTCTCTCAAACCTTTTAATTTATAGATTACTCCTCTTGCTTTTTTTTTTCTTACAGTTTATTTGAAGAAATTAGAATGTTTGTTCCAAAGTTTCCCACAGTCCAGGTTTTGCTAACTATACCTTTAGCATATCATTTAACATACTCCTCTGTCCTCTCTCCTCTGTATAAATCTGTAATTAAAACTAGCAGTTTGATCTGATGTAGGTTCCATGTTTTTGGCAAGACTATTTCATGTCATTATGTGTTTTCATCAGGCGGCACATAATGTGTGGCTGCCTGTCTCACAGGAGACAGTGACTGATGGTCACTGTGCAGGTTCATCACTTCATTGGGGTGTGCAAAATGGTGGCACTCCGATTCCATCATTTCATCTTTCTCAGCAATGATGTGATTATGGGGTAGAAAAATTCTTACAGCAAAGACAGCATAGTGCTTGATTCTTGTCCTTTACCATTGTTCAAAAAAATGAGTTGGTTCATGTAGCATTTTGCTAAGGTCGCCAATAAGGTGTGTTTTTTTTTAATATCATAAAGCCATGGAATTTAAATAGACTGATAGGTTTCAATCCACTGCAATCATTCTTCTCTTATTGTATGGGCAGTAGGAGCTTCTCCAAGTTTATTGCTGACCCTTCTTACAAGACCACAGACATCTCTGATGATACCTTGCTCTCTGGTTTGAAAAGATGTTCTGGGCTCGTTCTACATTTTTTGTGCCAGATCTAGCACCCGCCATTTCTGCAAGGAGTCTGTGAAGGCTGCTGTGGGCGCTCTGACCGTGTCCCCCCAACCCAGCCAGTGTGCTCCCAGCTGCTGTACTGCTGACTGCTTATGGCTCACAGCTGCGCCTTCTTCAAAGAACTTCACTGGGTAAATGGAGCTTCACACACCCCACCTCAGTAGCCCATGGCCAACAACTAAATGAGGTGGGGGACAAAAGTCTTCCTTCAAATTAAGACTAACTCTGTAGTGTAATTCGTGTACCAGAGCCCAGTGCATGACCAGGATAAAGCTAGTCTCCATCCAAGCCTGTGTCCTTGCTTACCAGCTTTGCCCCCTACCCTGTCCTGCTTCCTTTATCCTCCTCCTGACAGCGCTCCTTCAATGAACCCCTTTCACAAGCATGCCCCCTCTCAGGCTCTACTTAAAAAACCCAACCAAAGACTCAGCCCTGGTTTGTTTCCATAAGAAATGACATTAGGATACCATTATATGCATTACTATGGAGTGGTCATTGTTTCTGGACCTGGTTTGTAGACAGAGCCAGGAAATACTTTTTTAATGAAAAAAAAAGTCATCACCAGTTCAAACTGATATTTCCAATTCAATTTTAGGATTTTAGGAATTTGCTTAACTTCTCTGATTTTATACCTACATCTCTTCTCTCTGCCACTAAAAATCCTGGCACCTAACAACATGAAAATATTTATTTACTAAATTAAGTTTCTGAAGTTTTTTTGACACAAGAACACTAATGGATAATGAAACAATACAGTATTTTGAATTAATATGCAAGTTTACATTGTTTTAGGTCAGTACTGTTTATTCTAGAATGTTTTAACCTACATGCAAATATATTATACATATACAATAGCCCTTAAAACCTGAACTAAGAGTTTACATTTCTAGCAGTCTCCCTTTTTTTAAGAACAATGACTCCAAATGTCATTTCATTCACATGAAACAACATGTCTTGCCATCTGATACTCATCTGACCCACAGTCATGCTCACACTCTGTAAAAACATGTCCTCCAATGAATAATTAAGTCCTTCGCCTAGCACTCGCTACTCATTACTGCATCTTGTTCATGTTGTGCCTCTCATACTTCAGATAGTTTTATTTCAAATAAACTAAACGTGTGTCCTTATCATCTGGGCCCTTATTCCATGAACCTTTATCATTATTCCTGTCTCCTTTTTTGCAGTGGCTGTTTAAACTCAATTTCTTTTCCATTTCGGTAAAATGTACAAAATATGAAATCTACCATCTTAACCTTTTTTAAATGTGCAGCTCAGTGGTACTAACTGCACTCACACCGTTGTGCCACCAGTCTCCAGACCTCTCTTCATCTGGCAAAACTGAAATTCTATATTCATCACCTTCCCATCCCCTCCTCCAGCCAGTCCCTGGTCACCGCCATTCAAGTACTGCTTCTGTGATTCTGTGACTCTAGGCACCTCCCAGAAGTGGAATTATACAGTATTCCCATTTTTGCAGCTGGCTCATTTCACTTAGTATAAAGTCCTCAAGGTCCGTCCATATTGTAGCACATGTCAGAATTGCCTTCCTTTTTAAGGCTGAATGATACTGTTTCATATGTACATATCCCATTTTGGCTATTCATTCATCTGTCAATGGACACTGGGTTCTTCTACTTGTTAGCTAGTGTGAATAATGCTACTATGAAAATGGGTGTACAAATATCTCTCTGAGACCCTGCTTTTTGTTCTATTGGTTATATATCCAGAGTGCAATTACTAAATCTTGTGGTAAATCTATTTTCAATTTTTTAGGAAATTCCATACTGTTTTTCATAGCAGCTGCATGATTTTACACTCCTAGTAACAGTGCACAAGAGTATTTAAATCTAATTTTAACACTAGATCAAATGAGGTATCTGATCTGCATCCATCTTAGTGATGCAATTGGTACATAGTTGGGGGGCGGTGGTCAGTGGTGCTAAAGCACTGGTATTCCCCAGCCTCGGACTTGATAACCCACTTTACACTGGATAATTGAGCAGGACGTGTGGGGGCTGCAGCATGGACTTGCCAACACACTGGGACACCAGGGGCCAGCACAGATAACACAGGCTGTGAGCGGGCTCTCGAAGACCTGTAGCTACTCCCTGGGAATGAGTCAGGTTGAGAAAAATGAATAATTTCTCCAGGCTGCTGGAATCTAAATTCTTGTCCCTGAAATCTCTCACCCAATTCCCCAAGTGTTACCTGAGTTAGAGCTCTCCTGAACAGATTGCAAGGGTGATGGCCATCTGCCTCCACCTAAACTTAGGACCTTAGGTCAGTCTGCTACTCTCTGAGATGCAGTTTTGTCAAATTGGGTAAATAATATATTCTCTACCCAATGCACAAGTTGGTTGTGCAGATTAAGTGAGATAATGAATACTTGCATACTTTTAAAAATATGAAGTACTACTTAACTTCAAAGGTCCACTTTTTCTTGAACCACACGCATCACCTTAAAAGGACAAAAGAGGCACTATTGAGAAATCAGACAGACCCCTGCCACTCACTAGGAGATGGCTTAGGAGAGTGCAGCAAAGGTGATATTTGGAAAAATTGAGAATTAGATGTAGGAGAAAAGTTACAGAGAAATGAACCATGAGCCTAGAAAAGAGCTTTTCCATTCTCAAGTACGATTAACTTGCAACTAATTAGAACTACCTAACAATAAAAGATCTAGTACCTAAAAGTACTCAGATCACAAATAACCTAGCAGCAGGAGAATGTTGAATCAGATAAACTCTAAGATTCCCTCAAACTTTAACATTTTGATTTCATAAGGACTGATGGGAACACACTAGCAGATGGGCTAAACTTCACCCTCTTCACAGAAAACACAACAGGAAATGACCTTAAACTGTAACCCATGGGATTCAGGGCAAAGATCAAGGAGTCATCTGAGGCAAAGACAGCTATTAAAATTCAACCAGAACTCCAAGGACACTATGCCTGTGTCCTTTAAAATAAAGGAATTTATACCCATCCTCTGCAACAATTTAAAGACAGTTCTGGTTAGAGGTGAAGCAATGAACTACACCACTTCGAAGGGGCTTTCTTATCAGTTCTTTGATTCTCAGTTGTCCATGAATTATAAGTAGCTACCTAAAAGTTTCATTTAAGTATCCTTTGCTTGGAGCTTAAAGAATTTAAGGGGTCCCTGAGTACAAGACAGACAAAAAGAATAACAAGTGGTCAAAACACTGACCTTGAAGAGGAACAGGAGTTAGAAAGATGTACTTATATTTCTCCAAGCACAGCATATGAATCCCTTTACCAAACTAATCTTGGTTCATGAACTGTTCAAGAAACTACACTCTCTACTAGCATAGTCCATTTAATATGACCTACCTGCCTTGCATGCTCTGGTATATCTACTGATGGCAAATTTTTAATAAATGAAATATTTTGTAAGATTTCGTAAGGAAAGCATAGCAATGTGTAGCAAAGACTCAGCATGTTGAATGAACATAGTGCAATAAAATCCTTTTGAGGAAGTTAGCAAAAGAGATTTGACTTTATTAATTCAATTTATGCTCCAGAATTCCAAAGAGGAAAAGAAAACAAAGCTTTCCTTTAGAAGCTTTGTATTTGTTGATTAACTAAGCCAAAGTAAGGTATGAGCTGTATAGTCAAGCCTTCCACTAAAAGGGAAGGGTCCTGGGGTTTTCCAATAAAGCTGCCTGGTCCTACATATTGGAAAAGGAAAGAAAAAGGAAATACCTTTTAATTATCTCAGCAGGAAAGGAACAGAGAAACGTCCTTCTGTATTTCAACAAGACCAAGGACATGTAGTTAGTCTGCTCTACACTGCAGCAGCCTTCCAACTACAAAAATGACCTGAAATCCTGTTAATACTAATTTAAAAATATAAAAACTGTGCAATGTCCCAAGATATATTGCAGCCTACAATGACCGAAGCTGTAATCGGAAAAGTGGAAAATTTCCCCCAAACTCAAAAACAAAATCCAAAAAGAGAAGGGAAAGAAGGGTGAGGTCAAGGAAGTGGTTTAGGAGCAGAGAGAGTAGGAAAGAGAAGAGTGATCAGTATGTTAGAAAATCCTTGTCTGCTACTTTCTCTAGTTTCTACCTGAGCTGCCTTTTCTTGGCCTAAGGTGCATATCCTTAGTAAAAGTCAAGAGGCCTGGACCCATCTCTGCAGAAGGTGGCTGTCTTGCTGAGAGAAGAGATGTGAGTTCTAGGGGAACCCCAGTCCTCTTTCCAGCCTCTTAATGCTGGAGAATCCGAAGTACGGTTCTCTACTCTCTTTTCTATCAATATTCCCTTCCTGGGTCATCCCATCCAGTGTCATGGATTTGATAATATCAATGTACAAATGACCCCCAATCCAGGCTTACGTCTTCCATGAAATCCAGACACTAGGCTATCTAATAGATTTGTCAAACTGAAACCTGCTTCTTCCTCAGTGTTCACTGTTGCAGAGAGCGGGGCCATCGACCATCTGTGCAAAGTCTGCCTTTCCCTCCAACTCCTAAGTCAAAATTATCAGGCTCAATAATTCATTTACTTGTGGTTGGAGCCCCAGGGTGAAAAGACAGAATTTCATGGGCCAAGATGTTGCCAGTGCAGGGAAGCAAGCTATAGTTTGGGCAATGATGTGGGAGTGCTAGCAATTTCCCTCAGATATTCTGTCACTTCTGTGAGAAAGTATGAGATTCTAAGACATGAGAAAAATATACATGACGCCGTTGCAGTGTGCAAAAAACCGGAATCAGTAAAATGTAACAGGAATAGAGGCAGTGTACATGATTATTTTCAAGTACTCTAAAATTTTTATTTCCCCTCACTTCACCCCTGATACCAAACACAGAAATTTCTCTCGGGCCTGAGAGTTGTTACACATTAACAGGTCACACGAGTGGGCAATACAGGAGGAGAAAGACTCTCGCTACTGCCTAAGTGCTCTGCCACAAAAAGAGAGGATCAATAAAATGCATGGCAAAAAGGTTTGGGGTTTATCTATGGTTTTCAGTACTGTTTAAAAATAGGTTTTGAATGATGTAATAGTTGAAAGACACAAAGATCTCATCTGTATCTACCATCTGTGCAGGTAGGAAAACTGAGACTCCAAGCAATTAAAATACTTGAGGCGGGTTAATGAGGACAAACATCTAGCACCAGAATTGTGATGGTTTGAATTTCTCTGTTCTCAAAGTGCTCCCACCAGAGTGCTTGGGTTTAAATCTCAGTTCCATCATCTACCAGCTGTGTGACCTTGATGAGTTTCTTCCTCTGAAAAGTGAGCACCTACCGCAGCCAGTTGCTGGGGAGATTAAATGGAAAAAAAAACAAAAACAGGGAAGTGCACAAAGAACAATGTTCTTGTGTTGCCAACAGAGTAGGCATGCAATAAATGGAGAGCTCTGAATATGATGATGATGATGATGATGATGTTTAAAAATGCTAGGATTCAGGCACAAAAAAAACATTCTCTGTCATGTCAAAATACTAAAGAACAAATGGAGATCTGGATCTAATTATCTTTTCTGCTTTAAGATGGTAGAAAAGTCCTAAGCGTTCCAGTGTCTTTATGTATAGAATAAATCCCAAGACAAATGTATTTCCTAAGAGAAAATCAGGATAGATTTTTAGCTAATCCATCCTTAGGAACATTCCAAAGGAGCAAAATAAAAAGCATGAATATTGTTAAATTTATATTAATGATGTCCATTACAAATTCTTGCAGACACATTTGAGTATAACTTATGAATTCAGAGTAGGTAAATGGGTCAGAGTAGCAGAGATGCTGGAGTATAACACCTTTCACATGGTATGTGGCCCCCTCACAAGAGGACAGTCCCGCTGCAAGTGGCTGACACTGCACTGCTGCCTTTTCTGATCCATCTCCTTTGCAGCTACATCCTATTTCAGTGTTTCTCCCTCGAGGGCCTGTTTCTTTGTCAAATTGCCCCTGGAAATGCCTGGGTTCTTCACATAAAGTCATTCAGATAACCTGAGTCACCACAGCAAAAGCTGCCTTCAGGGCAAAGTGTGGTAGCACTGATTTTCTCCAAACGGGCTAGTTAGAAAAGGTTCAGGTTTCTGGTCCATGTGGAGTAGTGTGGCTCTAGAGGACATGACCTACAACACCTGACCAAGTCCAGAAGAGGACACAGGGCTTTATGAAAACAAGGAAATGTCTGCAGAGGCCATAAGGTTCCAGAAGGTTGAGCAGAAATCATGACAGTCAAGGAGCCAACAGCCTCCTGACCACCAATGCAGGCAATTTCCAGCCTCCAAAATGACCCCCAGGAGATGCAGGAAAATGGAGGATGACCACATGCCGGCAGAGATCGTCATGTCACAGGCTAGACTCAAGTTCAGGTCCCAGTCACTGCACACCTACGCTCTACAGTGGCTGCTGACCTGGCCCTGTCCCACTCCTCTCTGACTCACCCTGCTCATGTCCCATCTTCCTACAACCATGCTTCCATCATGCCACTCACCTTTTCCAGGGGCTCCACAAAGCACAGGAAATAAAGCTTAAATGCACCTGTTGTCTGGAACGCATTTTGACCCCAATCTCTTTTTACAGCTCTGTCTTGCACTTTCCTTGTATAAATCCCCACATCTAGCCAAACAGTTCGTGGTACTCTTGCTTACTCTGCTTCCCAGACCTAACATCTACTGCCTAGCCAATTTCCACCCAGATTTTAAAGCCCAATTCAATCCCATCTTTTCCATGAAGTAGTTATTTTCTGACTATCCTACTAGGGAAGAGTGTGTAAAAAAATAAATAAATAAACACTCTCCATTCTCTGAATATCTATACAGCACATAAGTTTATGTCATGTATAAATATCATTCATTCATTCACTCAGTAAAATGCATCCAGATGAGATTTTCTAGACAAGATGATATGGCCCCCCAAAGAAGGCAAGGTCTAGGGGAGGAAAGGATAGGAAGGAATTACCATTTATTGAGAGTTTAACTTAAGCAGGCCACTGTGCCTTCTGTCTCCATGTGTCAGCTCAGTTCATCCTCACAACTCAATGGGGTAGCTACTGTTACTATCGCTTGACAATAAGAAAGCTGAGTCTCAAGGAGTTGCAAAGGTTACCATGCATGTTTTTTATTCTCCACTGGCCCTGTGCTGTCTCAGTCTCTGCCCATCTCTGCCTCACTCTGTCTTCAGGATGCTGACTCTATAATCTGTGTCACCCAAACTCATCTGCCCTCTGGCCTCCAGTTGTTGGGTGAAGTGAAAGCACCCGCAGTTCATTTACCGCCTTGGTCCCTTCCTGACTCCTCGGGTTTGGGCCGTGGCTGCACTTCTCAGCCACAACTCCTGGGGAAGGTTCTTCCAGAGCTCCAGCTCTTCCTCCCAGGATCAGTGAGACCACTGTCCTCGGGCCAGGAGTGGCAGGCAGGGTCCACTGCAGGGCTGGCGAAGCACCCGAGTCCTGCCCACACCTCTGTAAATAGTCCTTTTATCAAACTCTCTTCAGTTAAATTCTCTTAGTGTGCCAACTATTTCCTGCCAGACATGCAGAGCAGGATTGAAGCTGTGTCTGTCTTTCCACATAGCCTGCCTTTTTCACTGGAATATCTGCTGTGTCGGAGATCTGTACAAAGTGCCAAGGATCAAAACAAAAAGGAAGGATCAGAAAAGATTTTCTAAACAGTCATTGATCATGAGCCAGTCTTAAGAGGTGAACTGAAATTCACCAGGAAAACAAAGAGTGAGGATTGGTATCCAAGGACAAAGTTGACAGCAAGTTCAAAGTCACAGAGGCATAGGAATATACTGTGTGTTACCTAAGGAAGTTATTAGGCTCATGAGAGAATGATGTTGGCTGAGGGTTTCTAAACTGTGATGAGATTCACGTCTGCATTCTGATCCACATGGGAAGATTAGAAGAAGCAAAGAATTAGCTAGATTCTGAGCAACAGAACCAATCAGTGTGCCTATTCCCTGTCTTTAACAGATCCCCATGACAAAAGGCAAACCTATTTAGCATCACTAACAAACCCTTAATGACCGGGCCCTGCCTGACAGCCAGCACCACTTCAAGCTGTTCCTGAGTATGCCATTCCCTTTCATGCCTCTGTGCTTTTGTACATGTTCTTCTCTCTCATCAGAGATACAGACCTGTACTTTCTACCTGATAAACTCCATGCCTTCAGGACTCACCTCTGGGGTCTGCTTCTCAGTAAATACTTCTGGCCCTCTAAGATGCTTCCATAGTGCCTTGTGCATAATTCTACAGTAGCATTTTCATAACACAGACATGCACTATGTTTACTTGTTTACACGTCTGTCCATACTCAACTGTGATTTCCTAGAGACCAGGTACTAACAGAAAGTAGGTTATAGAGGTAAGTGCTTGGGCTCTGGAGGCAAGCTGCCTAGATCCAAATCCTAGACTCTGCCCCCAAACAAAGTAAACTTAGGCAAGTTATGTACCCTCTCTGGGAGTTAGTATCATCATCCATAAAATGGGAATAATAACAACATCTACCTCATAGGGTTGTCAAATGAGTCAAATAGAATGACTTCTGTTACACAGTAAGCCCTTAATAACTACTAGTTACTAATATATGTGCACCCCTTATTTCCTATTATTTCCTATACTGAAAAGTTTGTTAAAGGAATAAATTTTCCTATTTCATATTGCTCAATATAGATACCAGGTTCTATTTAGCTTTTGTACTAAATCATGAAAAGAAGGTGTATCTCTAAACACAGGTGTGGGCAGAAGTTGGTTTACAGTTGTTTGCATAAAAACACAGCAATTAATAAATAATAATACAAGCATGAACTGTTTTGTGTACTCACAACTGTAAACCTACTTTTGCCCGCCCCTGCATGTACCACTCTACAACTGGTTAAAGTTACTCCAGACTTTTTCTTGCCATTGTCACTGGCCCGGTCAGAGTCAGACATTCTCCTGGCTTTCTAACAATCTCCACATGTGCCTTAGGCACCAAACAGGGCACAGATAGTTGGACTGAGAATTACTCCAGGGTGAAGAGCCACTCTACCACACATTCACTCTCAGAGAAAGGAAGTTCTGTTCTAGTGATTTACAGAGCCTTATAATCCAGTCAAATCTTGATGGCTCTGCTGGGCTGGCAGGAGGAACAACAAAAACAGGGTCCCTAAAGTAGAGGAGCGAACCATAGGCAAACTTTTTTAATGCTAAAACCATGCAAAATTATCACAATCATGAAACAGTTTTTTAAAAGCTTTAAAGGGTCACTGTTGAAGTCCAAATCCTCACTATCACAGTGTTGGTACAAAGTGTCTGTGTAAAGACCCCAACCAAAAAAAAAAAAAGAAAACAGAATCAGAGCACATAGAACAATGTGCTCAGGAGGTAAGCAAGAGGTGGAGACCAGCTTCCAGCTGAGCCCTGAATTTCCAGTGAAGATAGCACTGCGCCCACAGAGACACAGGGTGCCTGGTTAGAGAAAAGAGTAACTCTTAGGCCGTGAAACAATACAAAAGCCACACCTGAGAACAGAGTCACCCTGGCTGGCTGTTGGCTGCAGCGGGCAGACCGGCCTCACTGACCCAAAGCCCCTGGGGGACTCAGCTACCACCTCAGACTCCAGGCCCACCTTCCCCTCCATGCTTCTCCCATCCTGACACTAGCTTTGTTGTCACCCCTCTGCACCAACTCTGACCCCGCCACTGCCACACCTCAGCTTGCTGGTCCCTGTCATCAGTCTAGACCCTGGCTGGACCCTGGCTCTAATGGGGCTCAGAATTCGGCTCAGAATGGGGCCAGTTTTTTTTTTCCATCCTTACCTGAGGATATGTTTTTATTGATTTTAGACAGGGGAGGGAGAGGGAGAGAGAGAGCGACATCAATGTGAAAGAGAAATGTCAATCAGTTGCCTCCCATACGTGCCCAGACCAGGATTGAACTCACAACCTAGGGATGTGCCCTGACCGGTGACCAAACCCACAGCCTTTTGGCGTGTGGGACAATGCTCCAACCAACTGAGCCACTTGGCCAGAGCAGAATTCACCAGTTTTTAAATCTCTGCCTGACAGTGACTGATTGTGCCCCAGCACCCCGGTGAAACCTGCGCAACCACATTCCTTGCTGGAACGCGTGTGAGCACACCGTCGCTTGTTGGGTGAGAGAAGGAAAATCTAATTATTTAAAGTTAATCTGATCGTTTTTTTTAAATGAAGAGAATAACCATACCAAATGACATTGTATTTAATATTGTTAGGAAAGACAGTTCTCTACTTACAGTTCTTCTGGTCGGAGCACCTTGAACAGAGTGATAGAATTCTGGCTGGACTCGGCTGTTCTTCTTGATTCTTCGTTTCCTCACTGAACTTTCTTGCTCACTCTGATGGTGAACCTCCACCACAGGCTTGGCTTCTTCCAGACGGGCAGCCGCAGCCGCTGCAGCGCGTCTTCTAAGGTGCCGGGGGCTCGCTCTGAATCCCTGCGGCAGAAAACAGCCAGACGAGTCCCGATTAGTCCTCTGTTTGTTTGGAAATTCTCTGGGGCTCCTTATGCAAAGAGCTCCAAGAGCCACCAAACTCTGAGATCACTTACATTCCCAAAGTGAGACAGAGAGGGAGGCTCGACATACCAGCGAGACTCGTCCACAGTGTTCTCTAAGGCACCTCAGTGTTTCAGGGCCCAGAGTTATTCCACATTAAGAAATGTTTTCAAACCCATAAAGCCAGTCCAGAAAAAGGGGGAGCACATTGCTTTATTTCTTTATATAGAAATCAGACTACATGTGAAGAAGGGCGTTTCCACTTAGGCACCAAACAGGGCACAGAGAGTTGGACTGAGAATTACTCCAGGGTGAAGAGCCACTCTACCTCTGGAGAGAAGACTCTTTAAAGGAGGAAAGCAGAAATGCACAGTATCATTATAAAATACCAGAAGATGAAGCTCTAAAACTACAAGGTGGGAAATCAGTAGTGCGAAGTGTATGGGTTTTGGGGTCAGATGAGCCCTGGTCCACATGATGATCTGTTCGTTACAGCTACACATTTATTAAGCATTTACGAGTCTAACTTTTCTAATCTAAGAAATGGATAGCATTCTACTCAAAGGGTTTTTAGGTTTTAGATAAGGTATTATATGTAAAATTCTAAGCACAGCATCTGCCAAATACCAGATGCTCAATAAACTGCTCGTTTTTCCTCGCTTTTAGAGTAAGGTGAGTACAAGGACAACTTGCTGAACAATGGGAAAAAGTCCAACTGAGCCATAATACGCACTTGGCAATGTGCAAATCATTCTGGAAAATACCAAAGAATTACATAAAATAGTTTCTGTCCTATGCAGCTACAATTTACTGAAGAGCAGAGAGAGATGTCTAACACGGAGTTCATGAACACACTAGAAGGTGTGATCAAGGGTTAGAGCAGGCAGCTGAGGACTCTCAGTAGCAGATCTCGGAGAAGAAATCAATAAATGAAGCTGAGAATGGTCTATATTTGTTTTCATTTTGGACTGATGGCACTTGAAGAATGAATAGAATTTATATTCCAGGCTAAGGAAACAAATAAGAAATAAATGAATAAGTAAAATGATGGATGGATGGATGGAATATTTATGTAGCAATAAGAAACATTATTTGGAGATGTGCCAGGATGCTAATACAAGGTACACACAAAATATGATGGGAAAGTAGAAAGAATGAGATGTTAATGCTATAAGGAGGGCTTCTCCGAGGTTGTGGGTCTTCTGAATTTTAAAAGTTGTATAAACACTTAAAGATTGAAGTGAAAGCACAAAGAATGGAGAGTAAGAATCTCAGGAAAGAAGCAGTATGACAAAAGGCCTGAGCATAATTCTGGGGAATACTGAAAGATTAATGTGCACAAGGGATTCTTGCCGAGGAATATGGCAGAAAGCCTGGAGTCTGCTTAGGGAGCCCCTGAATACCAGGCTGAAGGATATGAAGAAGGTAGGGTGTGGCCCACAGAGTCAAAAGTAGCACTGAGGTCAACAGAAATAAATAGGGAGGAAATGCTAATGGATGTGGTCACAGTTTAAGCGATTTCTTCTCACCCCCAAACACATAGCCTGCTCCCTTCCTTCCTCTGCGTGCAAGCTCGGCTGGATCCCCTTCAACCCATAGTAGTCCCAGAAGATCACCATAGCTCCCACATTATCCACAAGCTACTATAGCAGCTGCCGGTGAAGAATATTAAGGAGAAGAGAGAGGTGGGCCAATTGCCAAGCTGTGTTCTAGAGCAGAGTTAGAACCAAATGGGTAAGAACCAACCACCACATGGGCTGTTTTTAAATATGCTGGTTCCCGGACAATACTCCCACTACCCTATCTCTCTCTCTCCCCATCCCTCTCCTCCCCTCTCCCCTCTCTTCTGCTTTCCGAATTAGAGTCACTAGGGATAAGGCCAAGAATCTGGTTTTTTGACAAGTTCTTCTGCTAATTTTCAGCACTCTGAAGACAGAACCTCTAGGAGCCGAAGTATAGTCTAACCACTAGGAGGCACTAACTTTCACATCCCTTGCCCTCTCTAGTTCAGAAACCCGTGTGCAGGTAGAATTAATAACGTATTTGATAATATACTAGCTTCTGTCATAATGCGGTGAGTTGAGTGTATGTCTTTGACAAAAAATGCAGATTTTCTTTCTTTTTTCTAAAGATTGTATTTATTTATTTTAAGAGGGAAAGGAAGGGAAGGAGAGGGGGAAACAACAACGTGTGGTTGTCTCTCGTGCGCCCCCTATTGGGAACCTAGCCTCCAATCCAGGCATGTGCTCTGACTGGAAATCAAACTGGTCACTCTGGTTCGCAGGCCAGCACTCAATCCACTGAGCCACACCAGTTAGGGCCAGATTTCCTTTCTTTTATGCTATTATATATAATAAGCAACCAAGGTTTGCTTAACTTGTATTATTACCAATAGTCCTCAGTGGCCTACAAATTTTAGAAACACTTAGTAAAAAACTACATAAAACTCCCTTAAACTGACGAGAAAAGAAAAGATGTTGGAACAGCCATTCTGGAGAGCAATAATACAGTAAGTCCATATCCGTGTATCTACTCTTAGAGAAATTCTTTCACAGATCTCTAAAAAGATACTCAAACCTTAAAATAAAAATTAGAAACAGTTTAAATCAGTCTCTCTTAAACTTCAATCATTTCCACTCCAGATTCACTTTTCAAGATCCGATCACCACCACGTAGGCCTCTGTGATTTCTCTCATACCCAAATATACTTGTACTATTTTTAAATAACTTTTTTATAAGTTCTGTAGTATGTAATACACAGACTTCAGCCAGGCTATCTGGGTTCAAATACTGTCTCTTTCACTTCTTCACTATGTGATCTTTGATAGTTACTTAACCGTTTTCTTGTCTAGAAAACAGGTTTCAAACTAGTGCCTATTTCATAGCGATGTTGAGAAAAAATAAATGAACTAATCTATGTAAAGAAGAGCACCTGGCACATAATGTTATATAAGTGTCGTCTGTGACTATTATGTATATGACTTGTGTGAATACCATATGATCTCACCTTTAACAGGAACCTAATCAACAAAACAAACAACCAAAATATAACCGAAGACACTGAAATAGAGAACAGGCTGACGGTGACCAGAGGGGAGAGGGGAGGGAATTTCAGGGGAAAAGGGGAAGGATTTACAGGAACAAGTATAAAGGACACAGGGAGAATAACAAGGGGTGGGGTAAAAGGCAGAAAACTGTACTTGAACAACAATTAAAATAAAAAATAAAAAATTTACAAAAGACATTCTTAAAGACAAAGTGCATTATTAATCAGATGTGACAAGGAAAACGGATCTCTGCAGGTGTGCCTTGCTGACAGACACATATAAGGTACTGCTGAGACACCAGACACCGCTGGTCATTAGGAGACAGTTCTTTGCTCCAAGGAGTCCCAGGTACTTACTCTCCAGGGAGTCAAACTATCTGGGCTTGAAAGCTACCGCTCCCATTACTCAGTGTGCGATCTTGGCCTAGTTACTTCTCAGTTTCTTCATTTGTCAAGTGCATATAATACCTCTCTTGAAGAGTTATGATGGCGTTTAAATGAGATAATCCACATTAGGTACTCAGAACAGTATATAGATTACAATCATAGTAGTCAATAAATTATCACAATTATTACTATTTCACTTCCTGGCTTTTAAAACCAACAGTTCAAAGCTATGACCGAAAACACTATAAACAACTTGAAGTCACCAACAGGCAGTCACCTTTCTTGTTTCTCTAAACCACTGCATAGAATTATAGGTCCTGGTTTATCTATCACACTTGCTTGTCCTAAGCCACTTTTAACAGCAGGAAATTTTATTTTAAAACAGTAGGTGGTGCTATAAGCTCTTACAAGTATTAACCAGATTTGATGGAATGAGTATAAAATCAATTTCTCTCTACTGTCTTTGATCTTGCCTGGATACCCTTGAACAAATGGGTGATGGACACTTAGAAGTCTCTCAGTAGTGGGCTTCTGCCATTTTTAATGCTACCCTATTTTATCAGAACCTTTTGAGTGCAGTCAATGAACTTGAACAGGAAAAAATTGTGTCTTTATTTTCATAACCCGCTAAGTTAATCTTACTACTCAATCATGAACATAGGCCATAAACCTGGTATTATTAGCAGTACCTATGACTTTTGCCACCAAAAGAAATATTGTTATAGTGGCTGCAGATATTTTGAAATATCATTTATACTCAGTGTTACTTTGAAATCACAGTATGTAATTAGTAAACCCGCCATTAGATCTTGCTATTTAATACATTGATAAAATAGTACATATATTGCTGTCAAAAAATGATTTTAATAATATTTTATTAAAATTTAATTCATTGTTATTAATTATAATTCATAATTATATTTTAATATAATTGCCTTTCTTAATAATTTTGTTTATTGCTTTATACATTTTATTTTATTTTTGAGAACTAATTTTTTTTAACTTACTGATTTTAGACAGAGAAGAGGGAGAGAGAAAGAGAGAGAAATATCGCCTTGTTATTCCACACATTTGTGCATTCGTTGGTTGGTTCTTACATGTGCCATGAATGAGAATCAAACCCACAATCTTGGCACATCGCAGGACGCTGCAACCAACTGAGCTACCTGACCAGAGCTATTATTTCACACATTTTGAAACATTCTGAGAATGAGTCCATGAGTTTTACCAGACTGTCAATGGGGTTTATGGCATAAAACAGGTCCAGAATACAGAAAATCTCAGACACTTCCATAAAGAATTATAACAAGTGACTGCTAGCTGCTCACTAAAATCCTTGTTTGCCTTTTTCTTGGGCACAAGCTCAACTACACTTCCCAGTCTCCCATGCAGGTCCTTGTGACTGAGTTCTAGCCAATGGAGCAAGGGCATAAATACCGATGCTATTTCTGCACCCAGCCCATAAACACTTTCCACAGCCTCTCTTCATGCTCCTTTCTTCTGGATAAGATGACCTTGAGACCAAACTTGAAAGTCACATATTAAGATGGCAGTGCCTTCCATCAGTCTGAGTCCTTGGATAACTACATAGAGGAGGCCATTCTGCTGACCTGTTCACCTACCTTTACCTTTAAATAAGCAACAAATATATTTCCATTTTGTTAAAAGCTGAAGTGTATATTTGCTATAAGAGCGTGCACTACTCTAATCACTGGTTCTTAATGTTATCAAGCATCAGCGCCACCAGCAAGGCCAATGAAAACACAGATTGCAGGGCCTCTCCCTCAGGGCCTCAACTGAGTACAATGGATGGGACTAAGAATTTGCATTTCTAAGGAGTTCTGTGCTGCTGATGCTGCCATCCCCAAACTACAGTATGAGAATCCTTACTCTAATGCCAGTCCCTGCCCCTTATCATGTGGTTAGTGAGTGATTTTGATCATAACGTAACAGAGGGATCTGGCCAGATTGTTGGGGAGTAATTTATGGGCAGCAGGTAGCAGAATCCCAAGTGGTTCATGGTAACAATAATAACACTATTCTCCATTGTGCTGTGTGCAGCAGGATCCTCAGGTTTAAACCAACTTTGTTCCTTGTGGTTTTAATAGTCCTACATCAAAAGAATGGGCATGGAAGCCATTCTGTCTGCTGGATAAGAACATAATGTATCTAGAAATATCTTTCTGTTTTCAGAGAGGATGTATTCTCTGACATACAAAATAATGAGGCAAAGTATTATATTTAAAGTATTATTTTTTAATTAATAATCATTCTTTGGTAAAGATCACTGGTTCCTATTTTGAATATTTGCAAAGTCTAACTATGGTAGGCAGTAGACAGCATGAGCAGAGCAAGGATGATGCGCCAGGCATGGAAGGTCACTAGGACAGAAAGCCCCAGTGCCTAGCAAAGGGTGAAATGGGAAAACAAAGAACTTGCCCCAGGGAGACCTTTCCTCCCCCTACCACACTGCTGGTCTTGCGGTTTGGACCTCTGACCTTTCACATCGCTGGTCATGTGGTTCAGACACTCCCCTGACTTTTCTTCCCCTGCCATGTCCCTAGTCACATGGTAACTCCTTGAAGGAGGCACACGGCAGAAGAATGGTCTCATGTGACTCCCACTTAGGGCCCTTGAAAGACCATTCCCTTGAGCATTAACCCCTTGGGATCACAGCTAGGCCTCAGTTTCATTTCAGCTCTTGGACCAGAAAAGCAGCAAAACCAGACAAGGGACGCCATGGCTGACCTCAGGACCAGCTGCACAGACTAATGCCCCCTGTCCTGGTGCCAGCCAATCAGCAGAGACTATGATCCCAAGAGGAAACACCTTGAAAGCTGATGAATATTCTATTGTAATCCTCCTCTGAGACCTCAAGATAAATACCCTCAAGATGGAGGACCCAGTGAGGCTCTCCCTCCTAGAAGCATGCCCACACCTCTCCCCCTCAACCCTAACCCTGGGTGTGTTACCTTTACCATTCTCTTTCCTAAGCTACAAGGGCCCTTCTTTTGTCTCTGCAACTTGTTTCCTGAGCCCACGCCCATCTGGCTCACTTTTCCTCTCTCTGACTTTCTAAATAAACGTTCTTTTATAGTTTTAGCCTTACTTCTGAATACCCTAGCCAGAAGTAAAAAACTGAGGTTGCTGAACCAAGGTCCAATTGGTGGTGACATTCTGGTGCCATTATCGCCGCCAATATAAGGAAGTATACACTTACATTAAACCAAGTTTCACAGGCTACTAATGTAGTATTTCTTTTATACTGACTGACATCATATAACCTGGTCAGTAGTTTCTGCTGATCTGAAAATCTAACTGGCAGAGCCTTGATGTCTTCAAGTTGCAAATGAATTACAATTTAAATGCAGTTTTGTAAATAGAAATCTTTTTCAGTCTCTTCCTGCTGTCCCTCATTCCCTTTTGGACATCCATCTCCCCACCATACACAGTCCCTGCTGTCTGGGGGGGTGTGTTTTGTACAATAACACCCCCACCTTCAACACCCCCACCTCCAACACCATCACCTTCAACACCCCCACCTTCAACACCAGCAGGTCACGGTTACCTGGTCAGAATCTATCCCTTGAGAGCTCCACAGAGAAATACTGAGAGCCTGGGCCACTGGCACAGAAGTTGAAACTAAAAAAAAAGTCACATTGTAGACCAAAATATATATGCAGAGCCTAGGATTCTTATTAAAACGCAGATTCTGAATTTCTAACAAGCTCCCAGTGTTGCTGGTCTGCAGACCAAATGGGGTAACAAGATGTAGAGGCTTGATGAAGACTGAGGATAATAGAGTATAGAAGCCATGGTGAGGAATGAAAAAAGGCTGATAGCAAAAAAAAGCAGCAGCTAGTGGAGTAAATCTGACTCCTACCTTTGGCATTTCGCTGCAGCGCAGAGGCCTTAAATCTACAACCAGCTCTCAAGCCAGGTCCTAGCGTGGGCCTTTTTCTTAAAGTCCATTAAATTACACATACAGACTTACAACATGCCCTTAAATATAGCAGGTCTCTGACTCTGCACCCAAATGAGCTTAAGACAGAAAATGTGGCCTCCATGGTGGAATGCGGAAAAGAATAAGAGGACTCGGAGGTTGAAACTACTTGAGATATAGCGTCTTCTCCTTTAAGGAGCTTGAAGCACTTTTTAATTATAACTGTTAGATTAACCTAAGCAAGGATCATAGGGTACCCTCAGAAAACTATATATTCTCTCTCTTGGCATTCCTTCAAACCCGCAAAAAGGGTTAGTTTTCTCCCAACAGTACATAAAATTTGGGGTAGATCCTATAATTTTTCTGGTTTTTCTTAGACAGCTGAAAAGTTTTCTAGCCACTTCCAGTCACCAAAACAACGCCATTCCAATGAGATCATATCACTCTTCCTGGTTTCTTCTTGGACGGGTCTACAATGAGTCCAGGTTCTTTCTCCCAAGAGATCCATAAGAAATACTCATGCATCCTTTGCCCCAACACATTCTGTCCCCAGTGAAGCCACCTCTGTACACTCAACCATCAGAGCAGCAGTCACATGCCGTCTCTGGTCCTTTGGAATTGTAACGTGATCTGGCCCCAGCCTTGGCTCACAGACTCAGGCTATGAGTCAAGCTTTCCTAGTGGTTTCCTTAAAGTTGTTCTAAGACTTAAGAGGACTTGGAGCGAGACTAGGATATTTTCCCATCTCTAAATCTGAGCTGTCCAATAGGGTAGCCAATAGCCACATATGGCAATTTGCATTTAAATTTTAATTAATTAAAACTAAACTAGAAATTCAGTTCTCCACACCTACTAGCTACATTCCAAGTACTCAGTACCACATATGACTAGTGGTTATTGTAGTGGATGATGCAGATAAAACATTTCCATTATCACAGAAAGTTCTATTGGACAGCATTGCTCTCACCTCTCACAACTGGATTCTCAGCTGTATGGACATAGCCTGTAGCTGGTGATGGTGACTAAATGTCAGGGTGGGCTAACTGCTGTAGCAAGCAGCAACAAAATCCCAGGATCTGTACCCAGCAAATGTGTGTCCCCGTCCCAGCACAGTCACCGCGGATCGGCAACGGCAAATGCTCTGTTACGTGCAGTCATGTAGGGCACCAAGCATCTTCTCCCTGTAGCTCGTGAAGTCCTCAGTGTCCTCTCCACTCTGCTAGTTTATGGGAAAAGAGCCAAGATTGTGTGGACGGTTTCAATGGGCCAGGCTTGCAAATAGCACATATCACCTCTCCATGCATTTCATTAACTGGAACTCAGTTACATGGCCACCACCTAACTGCAAGAGAAGCTCAGAAATACAGGTAGGCCATGTGTTCAGAAGAAAGGAACACAGATAATGGTGAGCAACAGCAGACGGGGCCGCAGAGCTAGTGGCAAAACCAATTTTACAACCACTTCTGTTGCCAGTTTCCCATAGGGGTCTAGCGCTTCTCTCTGGCCACATGATCCTTATCAACTACAATACTTGGGGCCTCAGACAAAAACTATGACAAAACGAGTTCCATTAACACATCTTATTACAAAGCCAAACCTAATTTGAGCCTCACTGATCCAATACTTTTCATGATTTTTCAACTGGTTAACTATATTTAACTCTCGCTAACTATTTACAGTTGTGTAAATAATAATAGTAATTTCTAATTATCAAGCACTTCCTTTGGGCCATGCATCATTTAATTATTTCTTGTATTATTCCAAGGAGGTAAATACTATTTTAATGCCCATTTTACAAATAAAAAAAAAAACTTAAAAGTTTGCCTAAGAGTATCTACCCCAGGAATGAAACCCAGGCAACCTGACCCATGCTCTCCATACGGGTTCAGCCAACTACAGCCCTAGGGCCAAAGCTGACCCACTATCTAGTTTTTTAATTGTTCAAGTATAGTTTTCAGTCTTTCACTCCCATCCCAGCCAAACCCCCAGCCCTCCTCACCTCCCTCCCGTATCCACCCACCCTTGTTTTTGTCCACGTGTTCTTTATACTTGTTCCTGCAAACCCTTCCCCTTTTCCCCTGGAATTCCCTCCCCTCTTCCCTCTGGTCACTGTCAGCCTGTTCTCTATTTCAGTGTCTTTGGTTATATTTTGCTTGTTTGTTTGTTTTGTTGATTAGGTTCCAGTTAAAGGTGAGATCTCATGGTATTTATCTTTCACCATCTGGCTTATTTCACTTAGCATAATGTTTTCCAGTTCCACCCATGCTGCCACAAAGGGTAGGCACTCCTTCTTTCTTTCTGCTGCATAGAATTCCATTGTGAAAATGTACCATAGTTTTTTGATCCATTCATTTACTGATGGGCACCTAGGTTGCTTCCAACACTTGGCTATTATAAATTGTGTGCTGTGAACATTGGGGTGCACAGGTTCTTTTGGATTGGTGTTTCAGGGTTCTTAGGATATAATCCTAGCAGTGGAATTGCTGAGTCAAAAGGCAGATCCATTTTTAGTTTTCTGAGAAAATTCCATACTGTTTTCCATGGTGGTTGTACCAATCTGCCATCCCACCAACAGTGCACTAGGGTTCCCTTTACTCCACAACCTCTCCAACACTTGTTGTTTGTTGCTTTGTTTATGATGGCCACTCTGACTGGTGTGAAGTGGTACCTCATTGTGGTTTTAATTTGCATCTCTCTGATAGCTAGCGATACTGAGCATCTTTTCACGTGTCTCTGGACCCTCTGTATGTACTCCTTGGAGAAGTGTCTGCTTAAGTCCTTTGCCCATTTTTTAATTGGGTTGCTTGTCTTCTTAGAGTGGAGTCATGTAAGTTCTTTATATACTTGGGAGATTAAACCTTCGTCTGAGGTATCATTGGCAAATATGTTTTCCTATACAGTTGGTTCTCTTTTTATTTTAATACTGTTTTCTTTAGCTATGCAGCAGCTTTTTATTTTGATGAGATCCCATTCATTTATTCTTTCCTCTATGTCCCTTGCTCTGGGGGACATATCAGTAAAAATGTTGCTGCGTGAAATATCTAAGATTTTCCTGCCTATGTTCTCCTCTAAGACTTTAATGGTGTCATGGCTTATATTTAAATCTTTTATCCACCTTGAATTTATTTTTGTGTAAGGTGTAAGTTGATGCTCGAGTTTCATTTTTTTGCACATAGCTGTCCGGCTCTCCCAGCATCATTTGTTGAAGATGCTATTTTTACTCCATTTTATGTTGCTGCCCCTTTTGTCAAATATTAATTGACCGTAGAGACTTGGGTTTATTTCTGGGCTCTCTGTTCTGTTCCATTGGTCCATGTGCCTGTTTTTATGCCAGTACCAGGCTGTTTTGATTACAGTGGCCTTGTAATGTAGTTTGGTATCAGGTATTGTGATCCTTCCTATCTTGCTCTTCTTTCTCAAAATTGCAGTAGCTATTCAGTGACCTACTATCTATTTTATAAAGTTTTAATGGAACACAGCCATGCCCAGTCATGTACATATGGTCTGCGGCTATTTCTGTTACAAAAGCAGTGTTGAGTAGGTGTGACACAGCTCATATGGCCGACAAAGTCAAAAATGTTAAACAGACAGCCCTGTACAGAAAACCTTTGCCAACCCCTGCTCTCCCGGGTCCTGCAGGACCTTGAGCACGCTGCTTCTCTCACAAAGTGAAAAGTAATTTTTACTTGATGTTTTGGCCTCCTAATCTGTAGTCTCCATCAACAACCTGAGCTGTGAAACACAAGGTCAGTCTGATTTCGTTCTGGCAGCCACGTCTACTCCATCTGTTTGTGGTTTCACAGGCAGATCAAACAACATCTGTTATGCTGTTTTGTCAAACACATAGATGTTACTACCAAAGGACACATTTGCATTATTTTTCTAATAATAATTATGCTTATTCCCTCATTTTTTTTTAATATTTGGACTGTCATTACCAAGCAAAAGGTTTTCACAAATTCATCAACTCTACTGCTTTTGGTACAACAGGATTCAAGCCTTCACCCTTCCCACCTCCTGCTTGGGTATCTAGAGATAAAGCCATCAGCAGAGTGACAGAGAACAGCTAATTTTACCAGCAGTGGCTATCGAGTAAGGCACAGCTTATTCTGTTGAAACAGGCTTATACTCTTATCTGTCTCAGATGAAATTCATTAATATCATGTTTTATACCAAAATGAACCATAAAAAAGGAAAACAAATATGCTTGGCTTTTAAGAGATTTCTCAGTATATGGAACCTACACTGATTGCATTTGTATCAAAATCAAGTTAAAAATAGCAGAGAAATCTATCCACAAAACTATACTGACAACATTTTAATGGCTGCTGCAGAGTACCACCCAAATCTCACCTCTATGAGGCAGGCGCTCATTTCCCCAGCGGCTAGGACTGGTGGCAGTTCCTAGTTCTTGACTGAATTCCTACATGGGAACTATCGCCAGCCTGAGAGCTAGCTGGCTGGCCCGAGGTCATACCCACCCCCCTAGGGCCCATGCTTGTCTGGGGAAGAAGACAGCGCTTGCCTCAGGTAGGAGCCACTCTTCAGAGCCTCTTAGCTCCAGAACTTCCATGACCAGTTTGAGGCCTTTGCTGCATCACAATTCAATTTCTCCCTGCACCCAAAACCACACCGCTCACGCCCTGTAAGTGCTATTCCAAGGGCACTCCCTGTAGTTCATCTCCTGCACATCATCTTCTCAAAGTCTATTTTTCTGGGCAGATGACCTGCAATAGACATGAAGTCTGATTTCCTAAAAAGTGCCATTGATAACTTCCAAGCCATATTTAACATTCAATGACATGGAAGAATCAGCAATAAAGAGTATCTAGAAGATAGCAAATTTATCAGGACAAAAAATGAGAGCAACAGCAAAATACTGGGCAGTATATACTTCGAAAAGAGGTATGAACAGGAGACAGAAGCAGTAGCCATCTGGAGAAGTGAAGTGGGGAGTAGACAGTTCTGGAGGGAAGCTGAAGCTCCTCTCAAAGCTAAGGAGGGCAAGTGAGGAAGGCTGCCTGGGAAACAGGAGCAGCAGTCTGCTCTCTCACGCAGCTGGAGCTCGGCCCCTCTCTGCAACCAGGCACCCAGCCCTGGGCACAGACAGTCATGCGCAGTGACAGGCTCTATAAATAGCAGAGCACCCAGCAAATCATAACCCAGCCTTCATAATTACAGACTCAGGGGTGTTATAGATAATTCCATAAATTGCATGCAGCCCTTTTCTGAGCAACCAACTCAGACAGTACCACCAGCTACCATGTCTACAGATTTTTTTTAAAGTCACAGTTTAAAATATAAATATATCAGAGACAATGTCTTTGTCAAGATAAGAAGCTAGGAAGTATAAAATAAAGAAACACGTTTCATGGGATGGTTACTACTTCCCCATTGCAAATACCAAGAAGCCAAAGAGCACCCAAACAGTGAAATTTCTGAAGTGGTAAATGGCCACACTATGCAAAGGCCATTAGTCACACGAAGCAAAGGCCACAGAGACCAGTCTTAAAAAAGGCAGCAGTGGGTGGGGGAGTGGAAGGGACAACATAGATGAGAAAGAAAGAGCCACAGAAAGCACACAGGGAGGAAAGGTAAGGGAGATGGGTGAAGCTGTGCAGTCCACTGAGTGTGCAGGAGAAAACGTGGAGGTGGGAACAAGATGGGAAAGAAAAGATGGAAAACAAGAGGAAAATAAGAATGGGGAAAAAACCAACTTGTGCTAATTTGTAACAAGTCACAGCAAAGTCCTAACATGTGTTCACTGAGTCTTTTTCAAGGTCATCCTTAAGTACTTTTTATCACCCGCTATGAAATCAGAGTCTTTAAGAAGCCAGTCAGTTTATCAGATAATGCATCTGAAACAACTCAAGACACGGGAGAGGACAAGGAACTAAGACCAAGAGATCAAAATACAGACAAATGCATAAGCAAACTGAAAGGCTATCGCCATACACAAAGAAAGAATGGGTGGTTAAACTAACCTAGCAACTACAGCTATATCGATAGAATCCTAATAAACTAATTAATCTCAAGTAATAACCTTGTCTTTGGGTCTAACTTAATCCCAGTAAGGTACTATTTCTATAAGAAATTTTTAAATTGAGTCAAACCCTATCATGACTCAGGCAGACTCAGCTGCAAGGCAGACGGAGACACACTCACTCACGTGGCGGACAAGTAATGGGGGCACACAGCAACTAGGGCCTGCTGAGGGTCGTGAGTAAGTACCGGAAGGAGGCAATGAGTCAGCAAAGCTGTCAGAGGCTCCAAGCATGAAATCCTCAAAGCTAGGTGGGCAGGAACATTAGGGCACTAGATGATTAGTTCAGGCAGAGCAGGGCTTGGGCAGCCAGCCACAAGTGGTAGAGGCCCCAAGACCCCTAAATGTCCTCCCTGTTGTTCACCTCCCCCCACTCCGCCCACCCCTCCCCAACGCCTCCTCCAGGATCTAGTGACAAAAATGTTCTTATTTGTCATCTGTTCTGCTTGGTCAGTGCCCTTTCTACTATTTTGACCATCACCCCTGCCAATATACAAAGTGAACAAAAGCTATTCAGGCTTTGGGGCTGGAATTCAGTGCAGGATTTCAAGTCCCAAAGGTGAGCAGCTGTACTAAAACAGGGAAGTGAGGTAGTCTTCACTGAGCCCCAAGGTCAGGAGTCAGAGGGTGAATGCTAGCCAAGCTCCCCATCAAGCCCCAGGCACTACACCTGTGTAACAAGCCTAGAAACACGGTGGACAGAGGCTTCCAGCACAAACTGCTCTGCTCAGAAATGTCTCAGAAACCTCAACAGTCCCTAATGAGGACACATAGAATAGGAACGACAGGCCATTCCTGCCCCCAGTCTGGAAGCTGAAACTTTGCCCCTGAAGAGACTAATTGAATGTGTATTTGGTCTGTGTTCAAGTCTTAAATGCTTTTCTGGCAGCACATTCCCTCTCAAAATCTGCTTACTCTGAAGACATACTTATCAGCAAGCAGAAAAAATGTTTTCATGACCTACAACCTTCTGATAATTTATACTAAGTAAAGAGAGAAAAAAGGGCAGATAGAGCTAACAGGACCAGGGTCCAAGCAAAGACAGTAAATTAGAGGTTTGTGTGAAATATGTGTGGCTGGTTCATTCTGACAGCTTTTATTGTGCATTTCTGTTCTTTGACATATCAGGTGGACGTCAGTTAAAACCCCATATTAGAAGTCACCTTGTACTCACTCTTTTCCCTAAGCTAATGTTATTGAATGCTAGCTAAAAGCTTCAAAGCTTTTGTAACCTTCTTCTGCGGTTATTCGGGCAAGAGCTATGCACTTTTTAACCTAGATCATATGACCCTGTTGACTTTTTCCAGGAGATTAATTTAAGTGGTGTTTTTTTTTTTTCATTTCATTTCATTTCATTTTCATTTCAGTGTGGCTTTTTCACAGCATTTATCACAGTTTGGCTTTTCTAAAATTTATTTGTAAATAATAAATATGTAAAAAATCAGCCTATATCGCAGGCTGAGACATGGTTCTTTTCCCTTAGGAATCCTTCATTGTTCTCAATCTATATGGCACAAAGTAGATTCTCAATATGTCTTGGTTTTTATTTTCTGTTTTTTTTAATGATCTCTTAGTCTAAAAATTGCAGAAAAGAACAAATTAGAAACTCAAACCCACCAAAAGGAGTATACCACAGTCCCTCTTTTAAAACCATATGAATAAGTTAATGTCCCTATTCAATACCTCCAAACATCCCTCTAGAGCAATGTCAGGTTAGTAAATATCATATTGATTTTTTCCTGATGCTTATACAGATATTTATACACAAAAATAGGGTCTTGTTGTACATATTGTTTTACATTTTGCTCTTTTTATTTAACAATAACAAAAATAGCATTTCGGGTATACATTTCTTTTAGCAACTGAAATTCTCTAGTATATGAATGTGCCATACTTTAGTTAACTGTTCCCCTGGCTGATTAAAATTTGAGATGTCTCCATTTTTTTCTATTATAAACAGTGTAATACATTATGTGTATATATATCTTTTAATCTTTACTTAGAGATGGAGTTGTCAAGGGATAGAAAAAAATCACATTGTAAAACTACCACCAAGCCCTGGCTGGCATAGCTCAGTGGAGTGAGCGCAGGCTGCAACCAAAGCATCGCAGGTTCAATTCCCAGTCAGGGCACATACCTGGGTTGCAGGCCACAGCCCCCAGCAACTGCACATTGATGTCTCTCTCTCTCTCTTTCTCCCTCCCTTCCCTCTCTGAAAATAAATAAATAAAATCTTAAAAAAAAACTACCACCAAATTTGTCTTTAAAAATTTTGAAACAATTACATTTCTAGCATTATCAAAGTTCCCACTTAATCCTATCCCCATCAACAATGGATAGTATCTATTTTCTTGTTGCTAGTCTGATGGACAAAAAAACTAGTCTTAATTTGCATTTTTTTATTTAGTAAGGTTGAAAATATTTTTATAAACATTGTTTTTGTTTTCTTTGAATTGTCTGCTCATGTCCTTGGCTCATTTTCCTACAAGTTATATGCATTTGCTATATTGATTTTGTGGAAGCTTCAGTGTAACAGGAAAACAATTACTTGCTATATATGCAGCAAGTATTTTTTCCAGGTTGCAACCTATCTCTTAATCTAGTTGTAGAGAAGCTTACAATTCTTTTTTGCAAAACTGTCAGTCTTTTTTTTATGACTTCTAATTTTGTTTCCTAGAAAGTTTCTCCCAACTGCAAGAATATAAAATGTTCTACTCTGACTTCTTCTATTCCTTAAGTCCTTTAAATGTACATTTATCATCCATCAGGAATTAATTACACGCATATTTTTAATCTATCTGAAATTAACTTTACTGTTTTCTCCCAAATAAGTAACATCATCCACTGAATTATCTATTCTTTCTCCAAAAAGTGTATTCACTTTTTTATGTTTGTTGTTTATTATAGAAAATTTCAAAGTATAAAAAGGAAGGTAAGAGTATAAAGAACTCTAAGTATTCATCACCCAGCTTCAACAGTTATCAATCCATCTCTATTAATTTAAAATACCACTTTTGGTATTTAATAAACCTCTACATATGCTTGGCTATATATCTGAACAATCTGCTCTGTTCTGTTCTCCTTTAATTAATGTGGCTATATAATGACATATAAACACTTAAATATTTCTATAAAAACAATAGAAATATATTCTTTATACTGCATTATAATGAGATGAAAAGCATAGAAAAATACAAATAGATCCAAAAATACAGTAATTGGAACAAGAAAGAAATTCATCTTTCTCGTGGCCACTTCACGGTGGATAGGTGCTGTGATCAATGAGGTCACCCAAGGACCCAGGATCCTGCTCTCCCACCGCACTGCCCACCCCTCAGGTACTGCCTGTCCAGACAGTCAAACCTGGCTCACCTCCACCTCAGTTCCCTTCTGGGCACGGGAAGAGAGAACCGGACTCTGATAAACAACTAGCTCTCTTTTAAGGACTTGACCCAGCATGCAGATATATCACTTCCACTTGGCCATTTGAGTTTAATGGAAAATCTAAAGTACAAGCGTTCTCTTTAAAACAAATAAAGAAATAAAAACTAATGTTCTGAGATAGAAGAAGAGGGACCATGGCATTCCGTTTCATGCCAGACTTTGAATTGGTTTACATTATATTTGTGTCTCCCTTTTTTTCATAGGGATTAAGAGTAAGTGATTTTGACATCTTAATGGTTTGCTGCATTTAAAAGCTTTCTTAGCATAGTACTACCGGACCAACAGATCACAAAAATATATAGTCAAAATAGCATTAAATAAGGAGAGTGTTACTTTCTCATTAAGTCCTGCAGAGATGGGCAGAGCCAGCAGTCACAAGTCAAAGTCCACCCTGCCTCTCTCAGGGATGGCAGCAGATGAGACAAGGAGAAAGGCACCAACCACCACCTGATGTCTGATGATGGGGGATGGGGAGAGAGGAGGATGCAAAGTCTAGGACAGGGAAACAAGAAGACAAAACCCCTCTGCTTAGATGCAAATACCAAGAAGGAACAGAAGAGTTAAAGAATGAATGAGACCTAGAGGCACGGGCTGTGACCCGGCTCTTCACAGAGCCTTGACCCTCCTCCCTCACACCCCCAGAGTTGTGGAGCATCCAGCCAAGCCCCAGACCCCTAGAACTCTCATAGTGATCCAGTGTGCATTTATTTCAAGGAAAATAGGCAGCAGGGGACTCCACATTGTGTACCTTTTGGATAGGCAGGGCATCCCCCGGGGAAGGACACTCTAGCTGGAGAAACCATAAGATCTATTCCCCTCAGTTTCATTCCTGCACCCACTTTCCCCACTCCCTCAAAGAAGACAGAAACAAGCCCTGTGGGGTACAAATGCAGGCACTCATATTGGTTTACAGGGAAGAGTTAGCCTTCTTATAACACAGTTCATAAAATCAAATTGTCTTATCAAAAAGAATGACACTTCTGAAGTAAGGTCATACAATCAGCAAATTTATACTGTCACCATCAAACAATTTTTCCTCCTTTGGGGGTAATGCTAAACTCTTTGAAAAGACTAATTTTAACTACTGATGCGATTCAATAACACATGTAGATATGCATGTAAATCTTCTCCAAAACCGTCCCTACATAATTCAGCATGACTAAAAATAGTTTGATACATCAGTAAGAAAATAGAACATAAAATACCTACCTAGAGAGTAGAGAACAAAGAATACATAAAGATGTATTTTGGGCAGATACCATCAATAAGGATAGCAACGTGTATGTGTTCCTGAATAATTCTGGGGACTAAACTGAGTCCCAAGAATTCTAAACCCTCCCTTTATCGTTCAAACACAGATTGCCAATTAGAATTTTTCCAGCAGCTCAAAGATGGGAAAAAATTCAAGCTAAACATAATCCCATGCTCCATTTATATTTATACTTTCCAGATGGAGGCATCATGCAAAGAGCTTGTATTTCCCTCAGACCCCTCAGCTTAATTCTCTGCTTTCAGGTCATCTCATCTCCCAACAGATCTATTTTTAGCAGCCCTTATTACTCCCTTTGAATCCCCGTCTCCATTATCATCATTTCCGGAAGCAGGACAAAATTTCCTGGTGCAGGAAGGGTACACACAAATTTCCTGATACAGAAGGTGAATTATGAAGCTACCAGAGGATTTTAGACTTGCACAGACTTGAACGCTGCCTTTCTGACTTATTCTCATAAGCATCTTCTGAGTAAGCAGATTTAGAAAATGTGTTGCCAGAAAAGCCTGTGCAACATAAACATAAATCAAATATAAATTAAATTCACTCTGAATGAAAACATTGTTTACTTGCATACAGTGCAACTGGATTATTAAAACCCGGCTTTTAGCATCTGGCGCATGGTACTGAAGTCCCTTCAGAGTCCATTTATTCATTTGCCTTTCATCTTTCTTTTTCTGCACTTTTACTTGGGTTTCATTCATTCAATAATTCACCAATAGTTTTTGAGGCCTCCTATGTGTGCAGCACTGTACTAAGCTGCACACATTTTTGTTTGGGAAACAAAAATGAATACACACAGAACACACCCTTAGGAGCAACCAGTCCACTGGGGAACGCAGACTAAAATTCAAGTAACGCAATGAAGGTAACATGAAGAAGCATGCTCAGGAGACATTACTGGGCAACTGAGGAGGTGGTCAGTTCAAGGGGGCAGGTGAGGAGGGGTACCACTGTGTGACAGAAACCAGGGCCACAACTTCAAAAGCAAGTGAAGATTCAACAGAATCAAGGGCAAGGCAAGGCCTGCTGGTTAGAAAGAGGATGCATAAAGGCACTGAAAATAAACAATGAGCTAGAAGACTAGAGATGAGGTCAGAAACTTGAATGAGGTATTATTTCATCTTTTCCTTTACTCTCTCCAAGGTAGTTAGGTGGTGCCTGATGTTTTGTTTATTAAGAAGGCTGGAGACCCCCTAAGGATCCTGAGTGGAAAGCTCATTAAACCTGCTTCACTGAGTCAATGTGAGGATGCTCTCCTCAACCTGGTACCCTTACGCCTCACCTCAATCAAGAGTATACTCATAAAACTTGAAAAAATGGGATGCAAAACATAAAGTACCAGGACCCAAGATTCTGTCATGACCACATACAGAATTCTACCATTAACATGCAAATATTTCTATTCAGGGTCATATCTCAAAAGCTGTATTAGTTAGTAGTAGGTAACCTCAGAAGGGATTGGCTTCAAAATAGAATGGAAAAGAGGAACAGGTAAGAGGGAGAATTACTTGGAGACATAAGTACAAACACTATGGGTTTAAAGAGGCACGAGAGACACATTGCTTACTGCACAGTTTGGTGTGGACCGGCCCTGGCAGAAAGAGAAAACTGCAACATATTATAAAGCCTCAATAATCAATATAGACCATTATGGAGGGCCATATGATAGTGTTTATCAAAACCGAAATATATAAACTTTGACCCCATACTTTTCCTCCTGAGAGGTCATCCTAAAGAGAACATCTGCACACCTGTGAAACGACTATGGTTTTACATTTAAGCATCATTTATAATAATAAAACATTAGAAAATTATCAAATGTCATTAATAGGGGGACAGTCAATGAATTTATAGTGATGTATCCAATGGAATACTACATAGATATAAAAAGTAGAGCACTCTCTTCAGAAACTTTCTGAGAAACACTAAGTGAAGGAAATAAGATGTAAAACAGTGTATGCAGTATGTTACTATCCACACAAAAAAGAGAAAAATAAAGTATTTTTTTCTTTCCTCTTCAAGGGACAGGGTACCTAGAGGAGAGTGAGAAAGGGGGAGTTTTGCTCCCTTGTATATAGAAAAATAAATAATGAAACGATTCACACAGAACTAAGAAGACAAATTATCTAAGAGATGTCCTTAAAACTGAGGAGCAATATGGGATAAAGAATTCTCAGTGATATATTTTTGTTTTAATTTTTAATCATGTGACTGTTTTACCTATGCAAAAATTAAACTAAAATTAAAATAAATAGGCAATACTGGAATAGCGAATGCTGCCAAACTACGTCTTTAACTCCTAGAGCAAAGAGATAACAACACTCAAAAAGTTGCTCCTGTTACCTTTCTCCACTCCCTAGTTCTCTTACTAAAACCTCAGGTGTAGGGCCAGAGGAAAAAACAAGCGAATAATAACAACCCAATTTATCCTTCGATTCTACATATAAGACACAGAATCTCTCAGAAAAATACAGGTATAACTAAAGAAGAGAAAAAAGGAAGCATGTATCCTAACTTCAATGAGTGATAAATTCCTAATAGGATCATACATCACTGTGAAATAGAAGAAAGTTCTTCAGGGGTTGGGACAGGTCTTATTCAACCTGATTTTATCCCATTTAAACTTCTGACTAAGAGAGCTCAATAGATTGGGTTCACTGATCTGGTGAGACCCAGCCCTTGGGACTAATGGCCCGGGTGGGTCCTGGATGGGTAAGGAAAACAGTATGGAAAGTGGAAATGGTTTTCAGGGCCTCTTGTCTCCTGTTGTAGGTCTCAGCACACAACCCAAGGGCCTGTACCATACCCTTGTTTTACAGGGCTCTAACCTTAGGATCTACTAAAGTGGTTGAAACAAAGGTATTAGCTAAATTCTAGCTGCTAGAAGGATTTAAAGCAAGAGTTAATAACATTGAAGAGGCAGCTTCAAAGAATGCCCAGGCATACCTTCTTTACCTTTGCCAAGTGCCCCTACCCCATAAAATGTTTTTTGTGAAAGCACAAAAGAAATGACATGTGCAGAAGTCACATAGAGACTTAGGCTTCAGGTCCAGAAAGTAAAATATAAGAAAATCCCAAGTAATACCTCCCTCTTTTGTATATAACCTTCTAGAACACAGTTCCAGAACTCTATGTGTTCCTTGCTTTTGCTTTTTTCCCCCTATGTAAGAAAAGGCTATAAATGGGGTTAAATTCAGGGAGCATCCATTTCAGGCTAAGAATTGGTTCTTCAGCTTCACCTGGTGATTTTTTTTTATATCTCTGTCTATAGTACATTAGCTGTATGAGATCTAATTTCCTTATGGTCATTCATTTATATTTAAAGAGATACAAAAAAGCAACAAAATATTCAAATAATTGCACAAGTGCTGTTGAATGAAGACAGCAATGTTGCTGAAACTGTTTTTAGGCAGGCAGCTTTCAAAATATTCCTTTGTCATAATAGAATGACACAATCCAAAATCCTGGCATGAAAACCTTTTTAGAGACAGCATTAATATGTTGTACTACTGAAAGGGAAGGTTATAGACACAGTCAGAAACCCGAACAGGCCAGCACCCCTTATATTGTGGAATTCAATTTCAGACACTTCCAGCTGTCTCCCTGTGTGTCTTTCATAATCTGGAATGAATCAGGCTGAAGTGATTACCCTCTAATTATATCTAGCTTCAGTATGGACATGGCATTCTGACTAGAGTTGAGGGTACAGGTTTGGGGAAGAAAGGCAAAGGGTATTTTAGAAGCTGAGGGGCACTTAGGAGTAGGGTGAGCCTAGGCAAGTCCCTGAAGAAGGTGTTCTGGGAAGCCAAGGAACGGGGTACCTAGAGGAGCAGAAGAGTGAGAAAGGGGGAGGTGGGCAAACAGCAGAACCAGGTTTCAACCACTTTGTTTTCTCAGATATGCCCTAGTGACTCCAATTATTTTACCCACTTAATCCCATTCATCCATTCATCAAATATTTACCAAACATCAAATATTCAATGAATAGCGAGTAAGTACGCTTTCCATGCAAGATTCCACACAGGTTATGGAGACAAGATAAAAGCTATATAGTACCTGCCTTCGGAAGACAGATGTGCAAATCTTTACTTCTGGTGCCCTTATCCAGTCCTAGAGGGGAGAATGTTTGGGAACAGTAAGGAAGGATTGTGAGATAAAGGGAAAAAGGGGATGATGTTTGATCTTCATTCTGAGGTATAAGTAGGCATTTGCCATACACATACATGCACACATAGAGTAGAGGAATTCCAGCACTGGCCATAACATGAAAACACAGAAGGGGAGCGTGAACATGGAGAAGCTGGGCCTTGTTTGAGCACTGCATGCATTAGAGGTACATTGGAGCTGAGACTGAGAAAAGGTGTACTAACCCTGGAAGCAATAAGAAGCCCAGCAAAAGGAGCAGAAGATCAGATCTGATTATAGGTAGCTAGCTCTGCCAGCAGTATAATGAAGGTGAACTGGAAACCAGAGCCAAGGAGGCAGGATAACAAAGTACTGCAAGAGCCAGCTCCTGCATGGTCTCTGGCTTACAAGCATTATATTTGTAACTATATATTACATCTTTCCAGTTACTGTGCCTACCACTTACCCTTCATACAGGTACATTCTTAACAGTGAATGGAGGCACTAATCAGACAGGATGCTAAAATAGCAGGCATAAACTCAAATTCCCCAGGGAAAGGGGATGATAAAGTCTTTCCATCGTTGGAGATGTGAGCTTAACACATATTCTGATTCAAGAAAAATGGCAACTCTGGCTTTCCCATTTAGTTTTTTTTTTAAAGGTATTATTTTTGCGTACTCTGAGTTTATAAATTCTAGCATGTTGGCTGTAAATGTTTCAGCTCAAGAAGAGATCAGTTGACTAATTTGCCGATCATCGGCCCACCAGTGCATTTTACTGGGGCATACACAGGGTCTCCATTATCAAAACGGAAACACCACCCATTTGGTAACTCTCCCAGCATGGCTGCTCCCTGCTGCCGAGGGTGCTCCAGGCTCACCCTTCCAGCTACCAGTTAACAGGTATACTCAGGAAACATTAACTTGAATGTAATCTTAAAAAACATAATTTAAGACTGTGTTTTCCTTAAAAATGTTATATTCCAAAGACAAATATTGATATCCATTGAAAGAGTTTCCTGAGGGGGAGGTAGAATAGGGTATGGGGGCATAAATGGTGATGGAAGGAAACTGGACTCCGGGTGGTGAACACACAGTACACAGATGAGGTATTATAGAATTATACATCTGCAACCTGTATAATTTTATTAACCAATGTTACTCAATTTAAATTTTCAATTTAAAATTTTTTCTTATTTCTTTGAACAATATAGATAATAAAGTTACCAAATATATGTAAAAGATCTTTTTTTTTTTAGTTGTCTAAATTATTTCCAGGCCCTCTCCTTATCAGTTGGCAGTATCTCTCTGTTTTTCTAAGCCACACACACTACTTCAGCTTTAATTAAAACGCGGTTGCCATAGTTTCTCAGAGAACAGCTTAAGGCATGCTTGAGTCCATTATTTTCTTGAGATTTCTAGAGAAATTGTATATAGCAGTAGCCAGCCAAAAATTTCCCATTTTTACCTCCCACCCAGTACAGCATACTATTCAGACATAGAGCTAGGTATTCTAAATATTTTAAGAGAGTGTAAACCACTAGGAATGTTGTTTAAAATTCAGCCTTTGGTTTCTTCTGTTCTGCCTCATTGGTAGGTACTGTAACCAGCAGACTGCAGCTGAGGCAAAAACCAAGGGCCAATTCAGCTGCACACACACTGCACCTGTGGGAAACACTGGAACATTTTTCTTTCTAGTAATAATGAGGAAAATGCACCGTACTTACATGTTATAATAATCTATTGCTTTATATTTTCTAATAACTCAGAAATGTAAATTACAATATGCTTGAGAAAGGAGCTCTCAGAAAATAGGTTAAAGAATGGAAAATAACTTCTTTAAAGAATCAAAAATTAAAAGTGGTGCTGAGGAGCCCTGGCTAGTTAACTGGTTAAAGCACATCCAAAGATCAACCAATAAATGCATCAATAAGTGGAACAACAAATCTCTGTCTTTCTGTCTCTTTCTCTGTCTTTCTCTCTCCCCTACTTCCTCTTTCTCTCTCTCTCTCTCTCTGAAATCACAAAATAAATTTTTTACTTTTTAAAAAGTGGAGCTCAGGGGACCTTATTTCTTAAAGCTAAAACTTTGATTCCATCTGAGTCCCTAAACTGCTTTCAGATGGCAATTACCACTATCTCCAAGTCTTGAAAGGCAAGCTCAAAGGTTATTCTGAGCTTTCAAGGTTAAAGAATGTAAATTAACACTGATCCCTATGAACTTTAGAAAAGGCAAATGCCAGTTCAGCTCCTGGTAATTCAGCCTCACTTTCCTGCTTCTGGGTAGTAGCTATGAGCATGTACTGTGCAGGTAAAAGGACAGGGTTGAAATTTCAGCTCTGGGAGCCAACTGACCTTAGCCAAGAGATGATTAAATGAGGTAGGACATATGCAAAGATAAGGAAGCTCTCCGAAAATGGCAGCTGGTATCATTTCTGCATAAGTAGGTCATCTCCAGGACAGGATGTGGGGCAGGATGAGACCTCGCAATTTCCAGAAAAGCTTGAAAGCATCCTGCTTCATCTGACTATCATTTTAAGAGCTAATATAAACTACTCAATTATACTGATTTTTCAGACTTAAGTATTATGCAAATCATTTAACTTCCTCATTCTGTATCACTAAACCTCCTTTTATTCTCTCTTTTCTGCACAAGATGAAGATATTCTAAAAAGTACTTGAGAGATAGAAGGGCTATATTTCCAACCAGAAAAACAGGGAAGTTAAAGATGCCCTGTGCATGATAGATTATAGGTATTTACTAATGAACAAATGCATAGTGAATGGATGAATGTTCTATTGTAGCTATTATGCTATGTGTCCCTTTATCTTTCAATTCAATAGACTTAAGTATTTTTAAAAATGACATTTATTATTTTCACTGATTCTCACAATGATCTGTAAAAAGACATAATAGGTATTACTATCTCAAGTTTACCAAAAGAGAAAATAAACCTCAGGAATATTAAGTGACTTACCCAAGGTAAGTTAAGCAGGAGGGCTTGACCTCGGGTCTTTAAACACTAAAGCAGGATCCCCTCCACCATACCACTACCCTTGGTGGGACCCTGTCCACTACACCACCACCTTCTCACCGGGTCCCGTCACTGAGTGCAGTGCAGTGTGGAAAAGGAACTCTGAGAAATATCTCCCCGGTGAGATTTGGTACACACCCCACACACACCAATTCTTGAACAAGCACTTCATGTTAAAACAAAACAAATAAACTGGGAGCACATCAGCCTGAAGGATATCTCCTATGCTGCAAGAAGATCAGAGCTAGAATTTCAAATTGTAGATTGTAGATTATGGACAACATTGTAAATTGCTATTTCTCCAAGTATCACAGATAATTTACAGAATGTTATCTACATTTCATACCTGAACCGTGGTAGGAACAAATGCTCAACCTGCCCTGCCAAAGGCATTACCCAAAACCTAAATTTTCACCTGGTAGAGATTTTCAAAAATGATCCCAATCCTATTAAGACAAGGATATCTAGTCATTTTCCTGCATGGGTTCTTAACTGGGATCTACCTCTGCCCTGAGAATCCACAGATGAGCATTAAGGGGATAGGTACTTGTCATATGCAAAAGTATATGACATATCTATATGCCCCAATATTTCTAGCAGTGTAGATCATAGCTTTCAGCAGATTCTCAGAATGTCCTCCAAAGGTTAAGATCCTGCAAGAGGACTTTGGAAGAGTAGAAATTAGACCTTGTTATTATTGAATTTTTTTAATTTTAAGCATCTATTTATTCCACAAATTTCTTTTATATTGCATCACTTTTAAAAAACTAGACAACAACAACAACAAGCAAAGCCCAGAGTGAGTAGAAGGAAGGAAATAACCAAGATCAGAGCAGAATTAAATGACACAGAGACTAAAAAACAACTCAAAGTATCAATAATTCCAGGAGCTGGTTCTTTGATAAGATAAACAAAATCAACAAGCCTTTAAACAGACTCATCAAGAAAAAAAGAGGACCCAAATAAATAAAATCAGAAATGAAAGAGGAGAAATAACAACCGATACCACAGAAATACAGAGGGTTGTAAGAAATTACTACAAACTACATGCCAAGAAGTTGACACCCTGGGTGAAATCAACAAATTCCTAGAAATATACAATCCTCCAAAACTGAATCAAGAAGAAGCAGAGAGGCTGAACAGACTGATAACAGCTAGTGAAGTTGAAGCAGTAATCAAAAACTCCTTGCACACAAAAACCCTGGACCAGATGGCATCATAAGCAAATTTTACCAAATATTTAGAGAAGAGATAACTCCTATCCTTCTCAAACTATTCCAAAAAATTCAAGAAGAGGGAAGACATGAAACTCTTTTTATGAGGCTAATATTATTCTAATTCCAAAACCAGGTAAAAATACAACAAAGAAAGAAAATGACAGGCCAATATAGTTGATGAACATAGGTGCTAAAATCCTCAACAAAATATTGTCAAAATAGACCCAGCAATACATTAAAAAGAACATATACCATGATCAAGTGGGATTCATCTTGGGAATACAAGGACAGTACAATATTTGCAAATCAGTAAATGTAATACATCATATAAATAAAAGGAAAGACAAAAATCACATGATCATATCAACAGATGCTAAAAAAGCATATGATAAAGAATAGCACTCATTTATGATAAAAACATTCAGCAAAGTGGGAGTAGAGGGAGCATACTGAACATAATAAAGTCCATATATGAAAAACCTACAGCCAATATCATACTCAATGGGCAAAAACTAAAAGCTTTCCCTCTATGATCAGAAATGAGACAAGAGTGTCTCCTTTCACCACTTCCATTCAACATGGTATTGGAAGTTCTAGCCACAACAGTCAGACAAGAAAAAGAAATAAAGGCATCCAAATTGGAAAGGAGGAAGTAAAACTGTCATTGTTTGCAGAGAACATGATAGCTTACATGGAAAACCCTATAGGCTCCACCAAGAAACTACTTGACCTAATAAGTGAATTTGACAAAACAGTGGGGTACAAAGTCAATATTCAGAAACTAAAGGCATTTTTTACACCAACAATGCAATATCAGGAACAGAAACTAGGAAAAAATTCCCATTTACTGTAACAACAAAACAAATAAAATATCTAGGAATAACTTTAACCAAGGCAGTAAAAGATCTGTACTCAGAAAACTACAGAACACTGAAGAAATTAAGGAAGACACAAATAAATGAAAGCATATACTGTATTCATGGATTGGAAGAATTAACATCATTAAAATGTCCATACCACCCAAAGCAATCTATAGACTCAACACACTGCCTATTAAAATACCAATGACATATTTCACAGACATAGAACAATTATTTCAAAAATTTTTATGGAACCATAAATGACCCCTAATAGCCTCAGCAATTTTGAGAAAGAAGAACAAAGTAGGAGGGGACACAATATCTGAGATCAAACTACAATACAAGCCCACTATAATCAAAACAGTCTGGTACTGGCATAAGAACAGACACATAGATCAATGGAACAGAATAGACAGCCCAGAAATAAACCCATGTCTCAATGGTCAACTAATATTTGACAAAGAGGGCAGGGGCATGAAATGGAGGAAAAATAGCCTCTTCAATAAATGGTGTTGGGAAATCTGGACAGCTACAGGAGAAAAAATGAAACCAGACCACCAACTTATACCATACACCAGAATAAACTCAAAATGGATAAAAGACTTAAACATAAGTCATGACACCATAAAAGTCCTAGAGGAAAACATAGGCAGGAAAATTTCAGATACCTCACACTGCAATATTTTCACTGATATATCTCCTAGGGCAAGGGAAAATAAAGGAAAGAGTAAACAAATGGGACTACCTCCAATTAAAAAGCTTCTGCACAGCTAAAGAAAATATCATCAAAATGAAAAGGGAATCAACCGTGTGGGAAAATATATTTGCCAATGATACCTCGGACAAGGGTTTGAACTCCAAACTATATAAAGAACTCATTCGACTCCACACCAGGAAAACAAACAATCCAATTTAAAAAATGGGCAAAGGACTTGAAAGACACTTCTCCAAGGAGGACATACAGAGGGCTCACAGACCTATGAAAGAATGTTCAACATCACTAGCCATCAGAGATGCAAATTAAAACCACAATGACATACCACTTCAAATGAGTAGGAAGGGCCATTATTAACAAATCAACAAACAGCAAGTGCTGGATGATGTGGAGAAAAGGAAAACGTAATGCACTGTTGATAGGAATGCAGACTGATGCAGCCACTGTGGAAAACAGTAGGGAAATTCCTTAAAAAACTAAAAATGGAACTGACTTTTGACCCAGCAATCCCACTGCTGGTATTATACCCTAAGAATCCTGAAACACAAATTCAAAAGAACTATGCACTCCAATGTATATAGCAGCATTATTTACAATAGCCAAGTGCTGGAAACAGCCTAAGTGCCCATCAGTAAATGAGTGTATTAAAAAACTGGTACATTTACACAATGGAATTCTACACAGCAGTAAGAAAGAAGGAACTCCTACCTTTTGTGGCAGCATGGATGGAATTGGAGAATATTACACTAAGTGAGATAAGCCAGGCAGTGAAAGACAAATGCCATATGATCTCACCTATAAGTAGAACCTAATGAACAAAACAAACAAGCAAAATGGAACTAGACACATGGAAATAAGGAGCAAACTGACAGTGACCAGAGGGGAGGGAGGAGAGGGATAACCGGGGGAAAGAAGGGAAGGGTTTAGTCAAGGAGCATATATAAAGGACCCATGAACATGGACAACAGGTTGAGGACTGACTGTGGGAGCGGGTGGTGGGAGAGGCAGGAGAGAGCGAGAGGTTAAAAATTGGGACTACTGTAATTGAACAATAATATAAATAAATAAATAAATAAATAAGAATAAAAAGCTAGACAATTTCACCAAATATTCCCAAATATGTTTGAGGTTGCTTTGGGTACTCTACAGTAGCTTTCAAAACAAGAGGCTGTTACACCCTAGATTAGTCTGAAATGTTTGCAAATGCCCACTGCCTTCTCCAAGTAGCTCAGGGATTTATTTATTTAATGTTTGTTAATGATTCTCTAGAGTTGTCAGTTAGTTATTTAAAACTTGTTAATGCAGGAACCTAATCAACAAAACGAGCAAGCAAGCAAAGTACAGCCAAAGACATTGAAACTGAGAACAGGCTGACGTGAGGGGAGGGGAGGGGATAAAGGTGGAAAAGGGTGAAGGGTTCACTGGAACAATTATAAAGGACATATGGACAACAACAGGGTGGGGTGGGAATGGGGCAGGAAGGCAGGGAGGGCTGGGTGGTGGAGAAGGGTAGGGGGAAAAGGCAGAAAATTGCACTTGAAAAATAATAATATATATAAATATATATTGAAAAAACTTGTTAATGGGCTACTTAATGTGAGAGTTCTATTCTCTTTATAAATAGCATCAATCATGATTAAACATATATTGTTTTCTGTGAAATCTGTACATAGTTTTGTAATCTCAATCTACTTGGCTTACAGAAATTGGAAGAAAATCCAGAAAATCTGAAGAATATTGGAATTTTTCTTCAGATGACAATGTATTGAGATTAGAGTTCTAAAACTTCTGTGTGATAATCAAATAGATGAAATCTTCGGGATTGCACGGGTTGTGTGTAACAACACACATCTCACAGCATCAGCTTATTAGCTGGCAAAATGCTACCAGATTTTCCAAGAATAAATAAGTAAAAAGAGAAAAGCAATGGGTTTAAAGTAGAGGGTGAGATAAACTAAAAACAAATTATGGTTCTAGTTATAATAAAATAAAATGTCTCCCACTGGACACAATTGCACAACTAAACAGAATGCAGTGAGCAGACACTTGAGGATTCCAAAAAGTAAATAGTAGCAATGGACTTGAAGTTTTTTAAAAGGCCAGAATTTGAAGTACCACCAAGCCAGTGGTGAGTGTCATATTTATCTTTAGACTGAAAATAAGGCAGCCGTGCAGCCTGAGACCCAAAGCTGGCCTGGTACAGAGGCTCAGATAGAGAGAGCTCCAGGAAAAGCACCCTTATTCTGGCTTGAGAAGTGAGAAAGGGAATTCTTAAGACTACAGTACAGAAATCCTTCATTTTTTTTTCTTCTCTGAGTGCTCTTAAAAAAGTCCCAGTGGAAGAGGAGCCAAAACTCTTTGGAAAGAAGCATTCCTCTGATTCCAAGACAGTGGGACACACTCCCATCTCTATATATTCTCTCTTCCTACCACTTGGCCCTGGATGCAAGTAGAGTCACAGAAGTGTGCAACAGAACAGGATAACAAAAACCTCAATTTTCTAACCAAATATATGAGAATCTGTAAGAACTACCAACCATACAGAAATCAAAAGGAGTAAATGGGAATACTATTAGCCTAACAAATTAGACAATTTAAACAAAATGAACAAATTCCTAGTAAGACACAAATTACCAAACTGACTCAAGAAGACATAGAAAATCTGAATAGGCATATAAAAAGTAAAGAAATTGAACACTTTAATTTTAAATTGATAACTTAAAATATTACCACAAAGAAAAAACCAGCTTCAAATTACTTCACTGATGAACTCTATCAAATAGTTAATAAAAATAATACCAACAATTCACAAACTCAGAGAATAAAGAAATACTTAAAATGGATCATTGACTAAATACAAGAACCAAAACTGTAAAATTTCTAGAAAAAACAGCAGAAAAATTTTCATGACCTTGGGTGAGGCAATGAATGTTCCTAAATATTACACCCCCCCCCAAAAAAGCCCCACAATCCATAAAGGAAAATAACTGATAAATTGGACTTAGTAAATATTTAAAACTTTTGCACTTAAGATACCATTAAGTAAATGAAAGGACAAACCACAGCGTAAGAAAGCCTTTGTAATCATGTCTGTTAAAGGACTTGTATACAGAATATATTAAAAAAAAAACTCTTACAACTCAATGAAAATAACATGTACCCCATTTAAAGATAGGCAAAGGGTAGCCCTGGTGTGACTGTGCTCTGCACAGCTCTTCTCTGGAGCAATCACTTACCTCCATCCACCTTCTCTCCCACCTAAGTGTGTGCCATTTAATGGACACAGGCATGAGGTCCCTGAGACCTCAAAGCTATCTTTTTAGTGGTAAACTAAGGCTGACAAAAATCATCACTTTGAGATAGACAATGATGAAAATTAGCACCAGTATTCCTTAAGAACAGTTAGTTTAGGGGCTGGTGCAAAGGATGAATTGTACATCATTGAAGCAGAGGCAATGAATTATGAAGGCAGTTCAATTACAGTAACACTGGCAACTTTGAAAATGCCTGTAACACCAACAGTTTCCATGGGGGCTTGGAAATAATATATACAGTGTTACCTTAGTACTCATCATTAATTTGTTCAGGAACTCATGATGAGTGCCGAAACTGACGAGTACTGAACCATGAAGCATTTTCTTGTGCGGGGTAGCATCGTGACTCATGCAAGTTCTAGCAGTGTAAGGAGGCCCAAGCAAGCACTGAGTGCTGAAACATTTTTTTTCTTGTCAAAATGCAATGAGTACAGGGTTTGACAAGTTCTGAAGCCTACAAGTGCTGAGGTCTAAGGGTGGTAGTGTGGTTCAAGCACTGGGCAAATTAATGGATAGCACTTGTAGCTATGGGGGGAGGGGGGAATGCAGTCAGAAGATGAAGAGGAGGTGAAAGCCCTAAGTATATCTGGAAAGTGATCTGTCCTCGAGAAGTGGTAGCAAGTTTCCAGGGAAAAATGCAAAACTGGCTGCTGCTGAAGATGATGATGAAGATGATGGTTTTGATGAGGAGGAAGCTAAAAAACAGAAGCTCCCTTACAGAAATCTATATGAGATACTCCAGCCAAAAATGCACAAAAATCAAACCAGAATAAAAAAGACTCAAAACCATCAACACCAACATCAAAAGCTCAAGAATCTTTCAAAAACAGAAAATACTCATAAAACACAGAAAGCATCTGGTTCTGCAGATAACATTAAAACAAACATGCAAACGGGAATAGAAAAAGGTGGTTATCATCTCAAAGTTCATCAATTACGGGAAGAATTGCTCCAGATGACTGGCCTGGAGGCTACTCAAGATCTCTGGCAGTGGAGAAAGTTTCTTTAAGAAAATAATTTACACTGTTCAAACTTTCTATGTGTGTTAAATATTGCCTTGGTCCCATTGCTGTTGTCTAAAATGCCTGTGTAGCTTTTTTTTAAACTTTTTAAAAGTATATTTTATTGATTATGCTATTACAGTTGTCTTACTTTTTTCTTCCCTTTATCCCTCTCCACCCTGTATTCTCCCTTCCAACAGCATGCCCCACCCTCTTAGTTTATGTCCATGGGTCGTACATATAAGTTCTTCAGTTCTCCATTTCCCATACTATTCTTAACCTCTCCCTGTCTATTTTGTACCTACCATTTATGCTTCTTATTCCCTGTACCTTTTTCCCCATTCTCCCTCCTCCCTGCTGATAACCCTCCATGTGATCTCCATTTCTGTGATTCTGTTCCCAATCTAGTTGTTTGCTTAGCTTGCTTTTTTGTTTTGTTTTGTTCTTTCATTTTGTTCTTTAGGTTCATTTGTTGATAATTGTGAGTTTACTGTTCATAGTTTTGATCTTTTTTCTTAAATAAATCCCTATAATATTTAATATAATAAGGGCTTGGTGATGATGAACTCCTTTAATTTTACCTTGTCTGGGAGGCACTTCATCTGCTCTTCCATTCTAAATGATAACTTTACTGGACAGAATAATCTTGGTTGTAGGTCCTTGCCTTTCACAACTTTGAATAGTTTTTCCAGCCCTTTCTTGCCTGTAAGTTTTCTTTTGAGAAATCAAGTGATGGTCTTATAGAAACTCCTTTGTAGGTAACTGTCTCCTTTTCTCTCACTGATTTAAAGCTTCTTTCTTTATTTTTAATCTTGGGTAATTTAATTATGATGTGTCTTGGTGTATTCCTCCTTGGGTCCAACTCTTTGGGACTCTCTGAGCTTCCTGGACTTCCTGGGAGTCTATTTCCTTTGCCATATTGGGGAAGTTCTCCTTCATTATTTTTTCACATAAGTCTTCCATTTCATGTTCTTCCACTTCTCCTTCCGGCACCTCTATGATTCGGATGTTGGAACGTTTAAAGTTGTCTCAGAGGTTCCTAAGCCTCTCCTCATTTTTTTGAATTCTTGTTTCTTCATTCTGTTCTGGTTGAATGTTTATTTTTCTCTTCTGTTCCAAATCATTGATTTGAGTCCTAGTTTCCTTCCCTTCACTGTTGGTTCCCTATACATTTCTCTCCATTTCACTTTACATAGCCTTCACTTTTTCTTCCATTTTGCAACCATACTCAGCAATTTCTGTGAGCATTCTGATCACCAGTGTTTTGAACTCTGCATCTGATAGGTTGGCTATCTCCTCATCACTTAGTTCGTTTTTCTGGAGTTTTGATCTGCTCTTTCATTTGGACCATTAATTTTTTTTTTTTTTTGTCTCAGCACATCTGTTACATAGTAAGGGGAGGAGCCTTAGGTATTCACCAGGGCGGGGCAATCAATGTGTTGTATTGTGGTGCTATACATGGCGGAGGGGTCCAAGAGGGAACAATGGCACCTTCTGAGCTCTTGCCCTGTTTTCAGTCACTTCCCCTGCTACCTGCAAGCAAATTGGGCCCTTCTGCTGCTGATTCCTGGTGGGTGGGTTTGTTTATGTTCTAGGACCTAATGAGTTTCTCCAATGAATTCTCCCATGAGGCTGGGAGTTTCTCCCACTGCTGCAATCCCCACAGGTTTTTACAGCCAGAGGTTTTGAGGCTTTAATTTCCCACAGTGGAACCTTGGGTTGTGCAGTCTGCCTAGCTCTCCAGTTGTTCCTCCCAGCTTCTCTGCACATGAATGTGGGACTATCCGGTCTGCCAGCTGCTGCCTTGTCTCGTGTCCTCTCCACCCCAGCTGCCCGTATCCACCCCTCCTACCAGTCTGGGTGAATATTTTTTCTTTAATACCTTGGGTGTTGGACTTCCATACAGTTCAATTTTCTGGCAGTTCTGATTGATTTTTGTTTTTACATTTGTTGTTGTCCTTCTTTTGGTTGTGTGAGAAAGCAAAGTATATCTACCTACACCTCCATCTTGGCCAAAGGCTACCTGTTTAGTTTTTAAAGAAAGGATGAAACTCCACCCTTTGCTTGGTTTTAAGTATATATGAAATATTATGGAAGGGCAAAGTAGTAAAGGTGGTCAGACAAATTAAAATGCTCAGGAGACAAAAATATACATGTGAAATAAACCCAATATTGTGATATAGTACAAAAAATAAATTAAAAATAAAATGAAAATGGGTAAATGTTAGAACATTTCACCAAAGAAGATCTATGAATTGCGAATAAGTACATAAAGTGTTCAAAATCATTAGTCATTAGGGACAAGCAAATAAAAACCACAGATACCACTTTAGACCCACTAGAATAGCTATAATCACAGAGATAGACAATAACAAGCATTGCCAAGGATGTGAAAAACTGGAACCTACTGCTGGTAAGAATGTTCAATTGTACAGCCACTTCGGAAAAGTTTGACAATTTCTTTAAAAATTAAACATAGCCTTGGCCGATGTGACTCAGTTGGTTGGGTGTTGTCCCACAAACTGAAAGGTCATGGGGTCACTTCCAGGTCCAGGCACGTGCCTAAGTTGCAGGTTCAGTACCCAATTGGGGTGCATATGAAAGGCAACCAATCAATGCTCCTCTCACATAGAAGTTTCTCTCCCTCTCTTTCTCCTTCCCTTCCCTTCCCTTCTCTCTAAAAATCAATGAGTATGTCCTCAAGTGAGGATAAAATATATAAATAAGCATAAATGTACAATATAAGCTAGCAATTCTACTCCAGATATCTGCCCAAGGTAAATGAAAACATACTTCCACACAAGATTTTAAGTAAATATTCATAGCAGTATTTTTTATAGTACAATAGCTAAAAATTGGAGGGGAAACCCAATGTCCATCAACTGGTGAAAGGATAAACAATGGTGGTACACTCATTGAGTAGAATACTATCCAGCAATAAAAACAAATTAACTACTTACATATGCTATACTATGACATATATTACAACATGGATGAACCTCAAAGTCATTAACCTACATGAAGGAAGCCAGACGCAAAAGACTAGATGTTATGATTCACTTATATGCAATGTCCAGAAAAAGCAATTCTATAGACACTAAAGATTAGCGGTTTTGTTGAGGCAAGCAGTAGAAACACTGCTCATGACTGCAAACAGGCATCAGAAATAATTCTAGGGTGATGGGACATATTCTAAAACTGGAAATTATCTCTCAAAATGTTTTTGATTTAAGTTAGGCCTAGAAATTTCAGGTGGAAGTAATTTTCATATTTATAAAAGCCATGATATTGCACTGTCTAGGAAAAATAATTTTAAAAGCTTTAAATGAATGTTTTGGGGACAGTAGAGAGCAGGACAGTCAGTTATAAATAAACAATTATCTATGACAGATTGCTAAAGTGACCACAATACTGTGCAACTTCTCCCATTAGGACTCCATTCCCCGCACTCTCTGAGACTTGCTTTGTCCAAAACAATGTGTGAGCACAGGGCCTGTAAGAATTCAGAGCCTAGACCTCAAGAAGCCTCACGCACTTCTACTCTCGCTGCTTTTGCACCCAACCTGGGTTGGCTTGCTGGAAGAAGAGAGACCAAGCAGACGAAAAGTGAGTCAGCTGGAAGCTGACCAAAGACACATAAGAGAGTTCCAGCTGTGATGAGTCAAGCCTGACTCAGACCAGAACAACGATCCCTCTGGGCATAGCCCATACTGCCAATCCTCAAAACTGTACACTAAATAGTTAGCAGTTTAAGTGGTTCTTTACAAGGCAGAAGTTAATTGAAACACTAAAAAGGAGCAGATATGACTGTTGGATAACACACAAACCAAATGACTGGGTTTCAAAGATAAGTTTCCCAGGCACAAGAATAGAAATGCAGTCAGTGAGTTAGACTCTGGTCTGGGAATTGTCAGTCAATGTGATAGAGGGAATAACAGCATGAGCAAAGTGACAATAAAGGTGAAAACTTCTCAGTAAAAGTGATTAAGAGCCTGTACTGAATGGAAAGGCAAGTGAAATTAAGTCACAGAGTGCAGACAGGCTGAAATCTAGGGAAAATTTAGGACTGGAGGTCCTCATGAGGTGAGGAAGACACTCACTAAGAGCACATAGGAGCTGCAGATAGGCAGGTGTGGTCAAAGGTATTTTAAAATTCAGGATTCAGGAGTTACAGCGGCTTGAAGACATATACATGAGTTAGATGGATGAAAGGATGGATAGTCAGAGAACTATGGATAGATATTTGTCCATTTCTACTAAGTTGTCAAATTTTGGACATAAAGTTGCACAGAATATTCTCTCATGCGTTTAATATCTGTGGATTCTACAATTGTAACTTCTCTTCCATATGCTCTAACACTGATGTTTATGTGTGTGTGTGTCGATCAGCCTAGCTTCACATTTACAAACTTCATTGATCTTTTCAAAGAACCAACTTTGGCTTTATTAAATTTCTCTACTGCATGACTTTCCCTCTATTTCATCAATATCTATCTGCTTTATTATTTCCTTCCACCCACTTTGTGTTTACTTTGCCTTTTTTATTCATTAGATTCTTAAAGTTTAAAAGTTTTTTAAATTTTAGAGCTTTCTTTTTTTCTAATATAAGCAGGTAAAGCTATGCGTTTTCCTCTAAGGACTGTTTTGGCTGCATCATAAAATTTTGAAATATTGTGTTTTCATCATCATTCAGTTCAAAATATTTTCTAATTTCTCCTATGTTTTCTTTGATGCATGCATTATTTAGAAGCATGCTATTTGATTTCCAAATGGTTGAGATTTTCCTAGAGATATTATTGTTATTGATTCCTAACCTGATTCTGTTATAATCAAGAATATACTCTGTATGACTTCAATCCTCTTAAATTTAAATTTATTGTGACTTGTTTAATGACTCAGAATACAGTCTGGCTTCGTGAATGCATCATGTAAGTATAATGTTCTATTAATACCCATTACATCAGGACACTTGAGGGTTATGAAGGTCAACAATATCTTTACTGATATTCTGTACAGATGTTCATTCTATCAATTGCTGGGAGGATGTTCATGGAATTAAATAATCCACTATAATTATAGAACTGTCTATTTCTCCTTTTAATTTTGACAATGTTTATTGAAATTAAGAACAATCTGACAGTAACCAGAGGGGAAGTGGGAGGGGATAATGGGGGGAAGGGGATAAGGGTTTTCAGGAACAACTATAAAGGACACATGGACAAAACCAAGGTGGGGCGGAAGCAGGGGAGAGAGGTGGGGATGGCTGGGGGGGGGGGCATGGGAGTAGTGGGGATAGATGCAGGCAACTGTAATAGAACACAATAAAATAATTTTTTAAAAAGAGAAAAAATTGACAATGTTTAAATTTTGTATTTTGAGGCCGTTATTTGGTACATATATATTTATGATTATGTCTTCCTGGACAATTAGCCCTTTTACCATAAATGTAAATCCCTCCAATCTCTGTTAATACTCTTTACCTTGATATCTATTTTATCTGATTTGGATACAGCCATGCCAATCTTCTAATGCTTATTGTTTGTACCATTCATGTTTTTTCACTCATTCACTCTCAATCTAACTGCTTCTGTAAGTGCATGTCTTATAAATAGCACGTTGTTGGGTCTTGCTATTATTCATGCTGAGCATCTCTATCTCTTAGTTGGAGTGTCTAGTCTATTAATATTTTATGTGGCATGAATGTAAATAAAAATAAAAAATAAAACTGGAATTTAAGACGATAATGCTTTCAGTTGACCTGTAATCTACACATGTATTATTCAGTACTAATATTCTGCAGTATCTATAGGCTATATAGTTAGTAGTTGTTCAAAAAATAATTTTTAAAAAACATTGGTCAATAACTAACCAAATCCCCATGTGAAATTTCTGAGTGCTAAATAAAAGAATTTTACACACAGTATAATAGTTCCATCTAATAATATGTAAAATTCCTGGAATTTAGGATATCTAAGTCTTAGTTTAAAAGATTTTGACATTTCAGACTTTGAAAATAATGTCGTAACAGCAATTCTAGTGTCCTTCCCCTAAAAAATTATGAACTACAAGAAAATGACTGGACATGAGCAAGGTGACATGCACACTGAGGTAAAAATCAGTCTTTGCCCTGACTGGTATGCCTTAGTGGACTAGGCATCACCCCGCAAACCAAAGGTCCCCGATTCCATTCTGACTCAAGGAACGTCTTATTTTCAGTCCATCCCTCTGTACTTTGTTCCCTTGTTCCCTTTATCCTTCCTTCTTTGGATCATCCAGATATTTTTTAGAATTCAGTTTGGGTTTATCTATTATCCATTTTGTATTGGTTGTTCATGGAATTAAAATATGCATCCTAAATATGTATCCTTGCAATTGTATAGGGAGTTCACTTATTCTCCTACATGTTTCTCTACACTATAGTTGTTTTATGAAATACACAGAATGTGTATACTATAAACCCCACAAGACAATGTTATAATTTGTGCTTTAAAAATTTATATGTATTTTTTTTTGCCCTGACTGGTGTGGGTCAGTACACTGGGCATTGCTCTGCAAACTGAGAGGTCCTGGCTCATTTCCTACTAGGGGCACATGCCGGGTTGTAGGCCAGGTCCCCTGTTGGGGGTGTGAGAGAGGCAACCAATCAACGTTTCTCTTGCACATAGATGTTTCTCTCCCTCTCTTTCTCCTTCCCTTCCCCTCTCTCTAAAAATAAAATATATATTAAAATATATACATATTTAAAATATATATATATATATATATATATATATATATATATATATATATATATATATTTGCCCTGACTGGGTCACCCTGTTGGAGAACCATCCCATGCCCAAAAAGTTGCCAGTTAGATTCCAGTCAGGTGACATACCTAGGTCATGGGCAGGTCCCCAGTTGGAGGCAACACATCAATGTTTCTCTCCAGCAATGTTTCTCTCTCTCTCTCAAATCAATGAAAAAGCATATCTTTAGATGAGGATTAAATTTTTTCTTAATTACATGTACTTTTTAATAAAAAAAATAAAATAGTATTTTCTATTTACCTTGATATTTGGCATTTTGATGCTCTGTATTCAAATTCACCACGGCATCTCTCTAACTGAACAAAGATTACCGAAGCACACCATTTGGCCCTCACCAGGTAGGAACACAAACTATACACTAAAATTGCCCGCAGTCTTTTCTCATAAGATCGTGACAGTGAAATCAATACCACTTGATACCAATGTGACTGTAAAACAAACATAAATTCAGGCATTGGAGTTGGGTGATAATATTGGTGATAAGGTAAATTGGTGATAAGATCATTCATAATATACTTACATTGATTTTCAGATTTAAACTAAAATGAAAACATTAAATATTAAAATTTTTGTTCAAAACTCTTATATCAAAGTATGAAAATCTATTCAATAATGAACAAAAATGTCAGGGAATATTTTCAACTCACTTTTAAAAGTGTCTGAATCTGTGTATTTTTTAAGTAAACACAGGATGTTAAATAAGGCATAACTGTATGTCTGAAATAAAAACTGAAAAGCATCTGTTTCTTTCCCTTTAAGTAAAAGAGGGATGTGGGAATATCTGGAAAGTTACAGAATCCATGAGAATTTAGAAAATGTCAAATATTCACTCAGGGAGTATTTACCAAGCTTCAGTCTATGCCAGACACTGAACTAAAAACTAGAGATTTATATTATGTTCAAGATATAATCCTGTAAGAAAGACAAACAAAAACCTCAATTATGATTATGAAGAATGAACTAAGAAAGTTTCCTGAAGGAGATGACCTATGAACTGGGTTTTAGAGGAAGAACAAGATTAGTCTTTTGTGGCCAAGGTTTTTTGTTGTTTTGGTTTTTTTGGGGGGGTTGTTATGGGTGAGTGAGCAAAGAGAGGAAAGGAAAAAGAGAGGCTTCCTTGGTTGGAAATACCATGACAAAAACAATAATCCTAAAAGGTCATGGTCTGCTCGGATAATTACAGGTGCAGACAAATGGTTAAGCTAGAACTATCCCAAGGACATCAGTATAGGGATCCATCCCTCTGATATTATATTAAGAAAGCTGACCTGCACTATCTTGAAGGAAGTAGGAAATCACTAAGGGATTTTAAGCAGGAGAGGAATATGATTTACCCAACTCTTTCTTTCTTGCCTACGTCTACTGCAAATGCTTAGAAAAATAAAGCTCGTATCCCAAACTTTGTTCAGTGTGAGAGATGGCCTTGTGACACTGTTCTGACCTGTCAAGGGTAAGAAGAAATCTAACTGGAAAGGCTTCTAGCAAAGGTTTTGGTTTCCTGATGAATATCCTTCCTTGGCTTGCTTGTTCTTTCCCCTCCTTCCGTCGTTGAACTTGGGCATGATGTCTGAAGCTGTGCTGGCCACCCTGCAACCCTGAGGGAAAGGCCAGGATTATCCCAGACACACTAGCTACGGCACGCGGAGCAGCTCAAGCAAGGCCAGCAACATCTCTAGGCTTCCTGCTGCAAGAGAATGTAAATCCCTGTCTATTAATCACCCATTTGATGTTGAGATTAGTTGAATCTGAATGTCTCCAGGAGTGATAAAAGTTTTAACAATTAATTGATATTTCAGAATGATCCTTGTAAAAATAGTGTGTATGGATTGAGGATAGGGAAGCAAGGAGATTTGTCAGGTGTTTTATTACAGAGCTTAAGCCAAGATAACCACAATGGGGACAATAAGGAAGGCGACCCGAGAGATACTGCATAGTTTAAAGACAAACAGGGAAGGGTGGATAAGAAAGTTGTCTGTCACATCTTTCAGATTTCTAATTTGAGCATTTGTAGAGGGTAGAAGGGGTAGTACTACTCTCCAAAATGGAGGCAGACATGGTGAGGGACTGATGAGCTCAGCATTTAGTCTGAGGCACCCGTGGAGTATCATGTGAAAATGAAAGGAAAGCAACTGACTCTCTATATCTGAAAGTCAAGATGAAGTGTGAATTTGGAATACAGGTTTCAGAGTAATCATTGTATGGAGGTAACCTAAAACAGTGAGCACGATGCGATCACACAAGTAAAGTTTGAAAAGGGTGAGCAAAAATGAAACCCAACAAACAAATCTATTAAGAGAAAAAATACACTAGTGGTTTCTTAGGGTTAGTCGGTGAAGGTGGGAGGAAAGTGGGGAGTGACGGATATGGAGTTTCTTTCTGTGGGTAATGAAAATGTTCTAAGATTAAATTGTGTGATGGTGGCACAACCCTGGGAATATATGAAAAACTACTGAATTGTATATTTTAAATGGATGAACTGTATAGTATGTGAACTGTATCTTAATAAAGCTGTTTCAAAAAACTAGACCCAAGGCAGTACCTTGGGAATATCAACATATAAGTGGAAAACCCAGTGCAGGAAAAGAAGGAGCCATGACCAGAAAGGGAAGGGGCGGGGGATAGAATAAAGTATTGCTCGTGGACATGAACTGTGGGGGGAGGGATGCTGGAGGGTGAGGTGGGTGGCGCAGGGAGGAGGAGGATAAAGGGGAGAAAAAAAATTGGGACAACTGTAATAACATAATCAATAAAATATACTTAACTGAAAATCCTCAATAAATGTCAACATCTATCAAATACAAAAAAAAAAAAAAAAGAAAGTATTGCCGAAAAACCTGGAAGAGTTTCAAGAAGCAAATAGTGTCCAATGGTGTCAAATATAAGATAGGTCAATTATAGTAAAAACTGAAATATGGGGTATAGCAAAAGCAGATTTACTGTGAATACACAAAACAGAGTTTATACTTGTATTATTATTAATTATTGTATTATTTTCCATATGAATAACTGTAAACCCACTTTTGCCCCATCCTGTATTTGATTTAGAATTTAGAAATCACTGGGGAGCTTAAGTGACTTTAAATAGTAGCCGTAGTGCAAGCTACATTGTACTATGTTGAAGAATGAATGAGAGGTGAGGAAAGGAGGTGAAAAATAAAGAGCCTTTTTCAGGAAACTTCTCTTAGCAAGAGAAGAGCTGGTGGTATAAAGAGGAGGTAAGGAATAATGGAACAACATCCCCCAAAAGATTAAAAAAAAAAAGGAATTCACAGCATAAGCATAAAATATCAGCATGGAAACAGATGAATTTTCCGTTGGACTGGGAGGGAAGTTTAAGATGTTCACTTAATTTTTAGAGGCTAGAAGTTTAAGGTGCTATTACTTGATGGCACTGACGTTCTCTGTGAGTTAAGAGACAAAGGTCACAGGCTGAGGGTGAAGAAGTAGGCCTGAGGATGTGAGGGGGGTGCACGAGGAAGGAATTTTCAAGGAAGAAGTTTAAATATAGACACACGCATTTCAAATACCTTATAAAAATGTAATATATTTCAGAGTGGATAAAAATGGCCTTGCACATAATGAATTACCTGCAAATTTATTACACTTTGCATGGGGATTTGTCATGAACACTGCACACATGAGCAGGGTGTCAAAATCCCTGCACACATGGTGTGCAGTCAAAATATAACCCAGCGATGCCTGTGCAGTGAACCCGAAAACATGGTGCCCTGCAAAAGTGGAGCTTCAGAGTGACCAGAAAGGCCCACAGTGAGTCAATTTCCCAGGCCCTCTACAGCAGAAGCCACGACTCTCCATTTTCCTTCAGAGTGAAAAAAAAGTGATGAGGTCATTTTGCTATAGTGCCAGAAAAAAAAACAATGGCAATTTTTGTTTCTCTTGAAAGGGCTCCTAGCAGGTAGCCTCTTAAGGTGTTCAAATAAAATAATGTTATGTCAAAGGCTTTTGCCAACTGTCAAAGAGTATACAAGAATATTTCTATAAGAATATTTATAAATATTTTTTATTATTAATAAGTTCCAATATTTAGTTGGAACTTACTTATATTTCCAGCTCTATATTCCTTTATGCAGTATCAAGAACCCATCATTCTAATCATATTAGTGTATTCTGAGCTCCGAAAACAGGTGTGCCTTCCTAAATCTTTGCCTATTTTCACACCATTCTGCTGGACTGGGGGATTGCTCTCATTCTCTCTCTGTCTAGCTATGTATTACTCAACCCCATGTTTCAGCACAAACATCACCTCCTCTTGGAGGCCTTCCCTGATCACCCCAGCTAGGAGCAATCATTTCATCAGAACTATTCCAACCATTCTTATTCTATTCATAATTTGTTACTTAGTATTTAAGCTAATTATATTTTTATCTTTGCCTGCCTTAAACTCCTCGAAGGCAGGAATTGTGTTTTACATAATGCCTTTTTAGCATGATGCTTTTACACATACCAGAAACATGGCTCACTACTTCAGGAAGGTGCTTCAGAGATCATCTTCATGTTACCAGTAAGAACCAAACATAAGTCTTGGAGATACTGAGACACTTGACCAAGATCACACAGTTAATAGCAGAGTTGGAACTCAACATCAGGATTTTTGAACTTTACTCCTGTATTCCTTTCATTAGAAAAATACTTGTCGTTGTTAGCCTGATTATATTTTTATAATCCAAATCTCACAAAGAGTCATTCTTGAACCTTAAGGTTAGACAAAAAGTCAAACTTTGCTGGAAAAGCTTTTTTTCATCTTCATCTAGCTTGTGTTTAATTAGTTTGAATGCATGAAAAAAAGAAGTTTTTCCCTCCTTTATTTTTTTTCCTTTTAGCGTTTTGTTTTGTCACCATGTAGCTGAAGGGTAAACTATACAGTCGTAGTGACTATTATAATAAGCCTCTACAAATATAGTGAGTTTTGTACAATGTGCTGGCTGTACTGGTACACCTCAGCCTGATGCTCTCATCACATTTGTGATTCATAGTTGGAAACAATACAGCAGTTCAGTTACTGTAACAGAAGAAACCAGTAACTATAAAATTTCAGCACTGATATTGGGAGTGACCTAGAACTAATTGTCAAGGGCAGGGTCTGTAACTCGGACCCTTTGTTAGCCCTATATCTAACATCGAACCTCATACACAATAAAAAAGGTGTGTGTGTTTTTTTTAATAATTGTGTGATGCTAAATGAACACTATATCATGTGCACAGTTCAAATTAAGGCTGATTTAATTAGTAAAAATTAATTTAGACCTGGAATTTAACTCTAGACAAAGAATTTATTTGTAAAGATAAACTAATTGCAAAAGATAACTAAATAATAAACTACCATGTTTTCTAGTCCACTAAGTTGGATGATTCTGAATGAAAGATGTAAATTTAATAAGAAGCTGTGAAATGTGGTTATTTTACTGACCATTCTTTATGGATTGGTACAGGGTCACTCTGGGAATATAATGAGGCTATGAGGGTTTGTGTGGACCATTCTTTCACTTAGGATAACTGGAATCATCACTGGAAAAACCTAATGGACTTGCTTATTTAGCTTTTAAGAAATGTCCACTAAAAATTCACTCAGCTTAGCTTCTCTCTTTCATTGAGAATTTTGGGCACATCATTATTTTCTCAGCTGTAAGTTACACAGTTCCACACCACCGGGCAGACAAAATGTAGCGGGCATGCTTGTCTCACTCAGTCCTTATCTTCCTATGTGACTATTCAAGAATTGCTTAACTTGAGTTAACTCGTTCGGTTCCTTTACCTGAAACGGGAAGTGCAGATATTTACTCAAATCCTGATGGACATAAAACACACTCTTTCCCCTCTTTTGATCAAACAAGGCTTCCCTTATTCTGCTGAGCTGATGAATGGGGATCATTTACCACTGTTCACTCTGGGTATTCTCAAAGGGCATTATAATTGTCTGCAGTCTACTGAAGTACTCCCAAGGCTCCTTCTTGTAACCTAATGGTACCTCAATTACCCATATCACTTTCTAAAGTTTCCTGAAAATCAAGATTGTCACTGCCTGATTTCTACCACAGGAATCTAGGATATCACTTAATCATTGTATAAAGTCATAGCATAAAACATTATAAATCTTCAGAAGTGCACGTCTTATACACAGAATGAGCATTTGGTTTCTAGACTGTGTCCTACATCAATGTGAAATCACTTCTTTTCATTAGCAATTTAGAATTATTTAATTAATTAATTTGCTGTACATGTTCTTTATCTGCATACACACAACACTTGTTTCTATTTATCTAATTTTCTTTTTTATACGTCAGTGAATTGGGGTTATACTGTTCAGCCCTTGCCAGATGGATTAATAATTTCACATTCTCTTATCTTAATTATTAAAATTTAGAGGATTAATAAAAAGCTAGTAAAGACAAGTTTCCAAGTAAGTGAAAATACAAAGACTTGGCGGTGGTTATGGTTCCCAAACATCTTATCAACATCTTTACTATTTATTTCTAGTTACAGGAGGAAGACACGACGTTGGAGAAATGTATTTATTATAATCTCAGTGAAGAAAAAAGCTGGAGCTCCTCGGATGAGAGATGTGGCTTCCTTCCCTGCTGCAGAACTTCCCCTGAGCAAACTGGGTCCAATGCCATGGTTTTCCTCCCTGGAGAAGTATTTCTTTCTCTGAGAAGGAACATCCTAAAATTCCCTGACCTGCTGGAATCCTTGCTGTGCATGTGGGCAGCAGAAGCAATATCTTCTCCCAAGTAAAGCAGCAAGGTGCTAACTGAACTTCTCCCATGTGTTGAAGGGCTTTCCCAAAGCTCTTCCAGATTTCAAAATGAGTCAGCAGATCCTAAACTCACTCTTCTTATTTGACCACTATGGAAATGCTGAGCATGAACTACCTACTTACTAAGATTGGAATGAGGAACAACAAGGCACTGACTTCTTAATTCAATATGATTATGACATGTCAGAAAATGAAAACCATTTATTTGATAGTCTGTAGCAGCTACTGCTAAAAAACAAGAATATCCACTATGCCACCCAAATTCTAAGTTTTTAATATACTGGAATACAAAAAATTCAGAGGTATTTCTCAAGGAGAAAATACTACAGGAAATGGCATTTTGGAAGAAAGGGAAAAGAAGAAAACACTCCCTATATTACCCTAAAGGGAACATGTTTTATTTGTGG
>PVIA01008980.1:0-65748 GCA_004024845.1 Tonatia bakeri
AAAAAAAAAAGAAGGGTGTCTGCTCAGTTCAGTGTTCTATTGTAAAATTTGAAAGAAAAATTTGAGCTAGGGCCCCACATTTTTATTTTGCACTAAATTCTTGCTCTGCCATACTCATATTTGTTTAAGACAACCAAGTAAATATGAGCATCATAAAAAAATAGGATCTGATTTTTAGTATTATTATACTCTTAATAAATGCTTTATTTATATTGGTTTCTAGATGAAAGGTGCTAAACCCCAGCTCTCACAATAGTAAACACATATGTCCCTCTCAAAGACTGAAAAATAATATCATTATTTCTAATTAAATGTAACAGATAAGGAAGCAAATGAAATCCAGTATGCAGAGGGTCCAGATAATGTTGAAAACACTATGAGGTTAATTTAGGCTTTAACTGCTACGTATCTCATCAGGCAACCTGACCTGGAAGACTGACTCAAAGCTACAGAGATAAATGCAAAATCTTTTTCTTTGGAAAGTTTTTCTCTGAGAACAAAATAAGAAACAAGAGATGTCCTTTGTAGCTCAACAACAGGTAAATAATCATCTAAACAATAGCAAATAGAGACTGTCTTCCCTAAATAATCTACAATTGTTACGGGACATAGAAATATCTTGGGTTTGAGGAGGAGCTTTTTCTTCAGGTTTATTATAAAATTAGAATGAATTTATGGTTAAAAATGTATTTCCTTAAGGAATAAAAATCTAGCACCTGACATACAGGTGACTCAGATTGTCACTATTCCCATTTTTGGCATCCATTGTACAAATCTTAGGAAAGGCTACAGGTACCAGTTACTAGTCTTTCCCCAACATGGTGAAGAAATAGTTTATTCAGTTATGGTTTGCACTTCAGGCTCTGTCATTTGCTTTCCTCTGACCAGTCCTACTAGGGCCTGGCATAGTATACAATCGGGCCCATTCAAATGATTTCCCCCACTATATATTCATAATACATGGAACCTTGCCATAGTAAGTCAAGCAATCTCACTCCCTGAAGCAGCTGTAGGCTAAAACAATGTCTGGGCTTGCAGAGACAGATATTTTGGAGGCTTATGTTGTGTGGGTAGAGTCGTGAGGCTTCTTGTATTGGTGCTTAGTTACATCATCCAGAATTAAATGTGCAGGGATTTGCCATTCAGTGCTTTCTTACACCTAAACTTTTCTCTGTGAGTCCCTAGACTGGACTAACACTATAGGGAATTTATAACACTCAACCTTACTATCCATTCTCTCATTTGAGGAAGCCACCCGAACAATGTTTTGAAGAAAGTAAGTGAGTGACTGATACACCATTCCTTCTTCATAAATCATTAAAATGGACTCTTTGTGAGCACAGAGACTGAGATGAAATGGGATTTGGGCATCCCCTAGTAGATGATTTCCTGTCATTTACTAGACTTTAAAAAGCCTTGTTGTAGGTAGCTACCTTAGCAGAAATTTCTATCCACTTTACAGAATTTATTTGTATTCAAATGCCATGTTCTGGCACAAAGGGCTTTTGAGAAACTAAACAAAACCACTAATGAAAAGTTTTCAAAACGGGAGAGTTTAAAGATAAAATACACTTAACGGCTTTCACTCAATTTCTCCCCCTTTTTAAAGGGCTTGATAAATTACAAATATTGAATTCTACAGAGTAAAGACATCTATCCCTAGAACAAAGTTGTTGGTGTGGATTTCGATAACTCTGAAATGTGTAACTCAATGATCTGTACACTCAATTCTTCAAAAAAGGAATGTTTATAACTGCCCAACTTATTTATCATAATAAACAACCCTGGCTTTTTCTTTAGTGATTTGATTTCATGTGAGATATTGTTTTGTGTGGAACATGCATGTAGTTTTCAGGATGAGGGATACTAAATTTCATGGAGAGAGTATTTACAGCAATTGTGTACTCTGTAAAGTCAGTGGGAGACTTCTGGTTCTGGATAAGATAGAAAACAGACTGTATGTACTATCCTTCTGAAACAAGACAACAATAACAACAGTAAATCTATGAAAGTATAGTTTTCAGACAGTGGATATCAGGTAGTAAAGCACAGTAATCCCTGAGAGAAAGGAAACAAATGAGGAAAACCATAAGCAGGGACTAGGGTCACGTGAAGATGCAGGTGGGATCGGGGTAATGTACCTACAAGCCATGAAAGGCCAAGGATTGCTGGCAACTTCCAGAAGCTTGGAGAGAGGCATAGGACAGTTTAGTTCTCAGAGTGTCCAGAGGAAACCAATCATGCTAATAATACCTTGATTTTGGATTTTTGACTGCCTGAACTGTGCAAGAATAAATTTTTGTTATTTTAAGCACCAGTTTGTGGTCATTTGTTATGGCAGCCCTAGGGAAACACACAGGTGCTTAAAAAATAATCAATAGTGCATCAGTAAACTGTGGGAAACCTCAAGCAGTCTCACATGTATGTACTTGGAATTGAAAGAGGGGCAGTAAGAGAGAAGAATAAAAACATTATCTGAAGAAATAATAACTGAAACCTGGAGATCCAAGAAGCTCAACAAAGTCTAAGCACAAGACTTATGAAGAATGGACACCATAATAAAACAGTAATAAAAATGTTAAAAACAGGGATACGGGGATAAAATTAAACCAGTGACAAAATAAAATTATTAAAAGCAGTCAGTAAAAAAGATACATTATGACCGGAACAATGAAGGTGTTCGTTGTTGACGTAGAGAATGCCAATGCCATGTTACATCCTCGTCGACAATGACACAGGCTCCGTGTTGGAGTGATGGCGGACTTCTCGTTGGAAACACTGCAAGCCAGAACACAGAGAAGCAGCATTGGCAGTGCTGGAAAGAAAAACCTGTCAACTTATAATTCTATGCCAAGTGAACACATTTTTCATAAATGAAGGCAAAATACACTTCAGAAACACAAAGGCTGAAATAACTTTCCACTGACAGACCTACATTACAGGAAATGTTAAAGAGGAACATGATGACACAGAAATCTGGATCTATGCAAAGGTTTGGGAAAACACTAGGCCAGGCAAATGTGTGAGTAAACACAAGATACTTTTTCGTATTTTAAGAATCTCTTTAAAAGATAACCTCTTTAAAGCAACCATTATGACAACATATGTGGGATTTATAACATATGGAGGAATAAAATGAATGAAAACAATTGCACGAAGACCAGGAGGAGAGAAATGAGAGTATGCTGTTGTAACAGCCTTGGACTACATGTAGTTCCCCCTAAACCTTGGGGGTTGTGTTCCAAGACTCTCAGTGGAGGACTGAGACTGTGGATCACACCAAACAAACTGTATGTATTTTATGTTTTTTCTATACATACCTATGATAAAGTTTAATATATAAATTAGGCACAGTCAGAGATTAATAACAATAATGAATAACAAAACAGAGCAATTATAACAATACACTGTCATAACTGTTATGTGAATCTGGTCTCTGTCTGATAACTGATGATAATTAAACAGCAACTAAGTGACTAAAGGTGGGTTAGGGTTAGGGATGTGCTGGACAAAGGGAGACTGATGTACTGAGCAGGACAGAACACAGGTTTCACCACACAGCTCAGAATAGCTTGCAATTTAAAACTTAGGAATATTTATTTCAGGAAATTTGTATTAAATATTTTTAGACCACTATTGACTATGCATAACTGAAAACTGGGAAGTGAAACTACAGATGAGGTGGGGCTATGTAAATGAAGTCATATAACATTACTTGATTGTAGGCTACGATAAGTAAATCCTCAAATAACTATGTACACACACAAACTGGAATAAAGAATTATGACTAATATGACATCATGGAGATAAAATGAGCCGTAAATATCAATCCAAAAATTAGAAAAGGCAGAAAAAGAAGATGAAGTGTAAAAAGAGCAGGTTGACTAAATAGAAATAAAAGAAGATGGTAAGTTAACCCAACCACACTACTAGTCATGTGAAGTGTGAAGGGTCTACAAGAAGCCTACTTTAGATATATAAGACACAAATAACTTAAAAAATGACAATGGAAAAACATATACCATGCTAACACTATTCAAACGTAAGATATAGTGGTTATAATGGTATCAAACACAGCAGATCTCAGAGCAAAGGCCAGTATCAGGAATAAAGAGGCTTAGTTCGTAAGGACGAAGGGGTCGACTATCAAGGGGCCATCACAATCCTAAATGTCTATGTGTCAAATGACAGACTTCAGAACTCGTGAAGCAATTGAAAGGGAAAAAATAGACAAGTCCACAGTTTTAGCCAGAGATTTCAACACTCTCTCCACATTGATAGAACAAGTAGAAAAAATGAAGGATGTAGAAGACTTGAAAATTGAAGCAGAGGGAATATTTTTCGATTTATTTTTATGAGGGCAGCACTATTCAGATACCAAAACCACACAAAGATGTTGCTAGAAAACTACAGACCAGTATTCTTCATAGGCATATGTTCAGAAATTCTTAAAATTTGAGCAAATTAAACACAACAATATCTAAAAAAGGATAATAAACAATGACCAATTATTCTAGGAGTGTGAAGTTGGTTTAAAATGTAAAGATTACTGGATATTCATTTTCCCTTCTAACTCAGATACAGCACATGCCAATTTTCCTTGGTTATTTCCTCTGGAATTGTTGTGTCCTTCTAAAAATCTGACTAAATCTAAACATTTGTATTTCTCAGAGCAGAACAGAAGTCCTTTTTAAAGACATTCTGACTTTAGTCAGGCAACCCTCTTGGCTTTCTGTTTTTCTTTTTTAAACAATGCACAGCAGGATTCAATCACACTCTTACGTATTACAACCTTAAAATTTCTACGGTAAAAGTTTTCTGTTGTTTTGTAAAAAATTCCTTCCAAATTATTGGCTTAAAATGTCACACATTTATTTTCTCTTGTGGTCAGGAGTCTGGGCATGGCTTAGCTGAGTCCGCTGCTGAGGGTCTAATCAAGCTGTAATCAAGGTGTTGTCTGGGCCGCGTCCAAATTCAGTCAGTTTGTAGGCTGGATAAATTTTTTAAAATTGATTTTAGAGAAAGAGAGTGGAACAGAGAAGGAAATATCAATTTGTTGTTCTGTATGTTTATGCTTTCGTTGGTGGACTCTCATATATACCCTGACTGGGGATGGAACCCTCAACCTTGGGTATTGGGTCAATGCTCTAACCAACTGAGCTACCCAGTCAAGGTCCTGCTGAGTGTTTTTAGGAGGCACCAGCAATGAAAGGTAAGAAACCACTACAAGTAAGTATTCTACCTTTCATTTGATCTATTGTGTCCCCGAGGGGGTGCACCTTTCTGGAAGTCTTGCAATACCGGGTCGATGTGCAGAGTGGGTTGAGCAAGCTATTTCACCCCCCTGCTCCAAAAATACATTTAATATATTGTTTGTGGATGGAGGACATACCAGATATTAAACAGAAAAGAACAGATACTACACTTGATCTTAGCTAAAAGGCTGAGAAGCGATAGACCGGATTGATTTCTCTGTGGCTGTAGGACTGAGGGCCCTGGCTTCTTGCAGGCTGTCAGTTGGAGGCCACCCTCAGCTCTTAGCAGCTGCATTCAGGTCCATGAGATTTCCCACAGGTTCCTGCCATGTGGGCTTTCCCAGCAAAGCTGTTTCATTCATAAAGCCAAAAGAAGAGCCTCTAAGATCTGCTAGCAAGACAGAGTGATACGTAACAAACTGTAATCACAGGAGTGATAGGATATTCCATTATCTTTGTCATATTCTATTGGCTAGAAGCCTACACTCAAGGCGAGGAGATCAGTCAAAGTGTGACCATGTTGAGTCAATTCATAGTCTGCCTGCACATCGACAGCAAGAGAGTCTTTAAAAAAATTGAAGCAGTAATAAAATAAACATAATTATAAATGAAGTAAATAGAGAGATGTAGAAATCTGACTGAATGGTTAATTGGTTGGGTTCAGAGATCATTTGAAAAACTATAGGTTTGATTAGCAATGGAAGTTAATTTATTTAGCATTCAAACTTTTATTATTCTATAATTATTTCCTATGTAAATGTCATCTTTCAAATTAATCTGTACATTCTCAAAGGCAGATACCATTTTCTACTTTTCTGCTAATCACAATATTTTTTGTCATATTAATGAGAACAAGTAGGGACTCAGTAATTTTATTTGAATCTTTACAAACATACAGTGAATTATTTCACTGCACATGTAAAAACAAAAGTACTGAAAAAAACACCTATTGGTCAATAAAACAATAATTGAGTTCAGCTTGGTTGGAGTTTATAAAAATAATGCAATTTGCTTGTTTTAGGATATATTTTTAAAACTTTCATTGGAAAAAATTCAAACACCATACTGTAAGAGTTAATGTTTTAAAACAATTTTGAGTTTTAGAAAATTTACTTATTTTATGAATTAGCAAAATCTCAAGATTAATGCTATATAATGTAAATCTCAAGATTTATATTCTTTTTTTTTAAAGATTTTATTTATTTATTTTTAGAGAGGGAAGGGAGAGGGAGAGAGAGAGAGAGAAACATCAATGTGCGGTTGCTGGGGGACATGGCCTGCAACCTAGGCATGTGCCCTGACTGGAAATCGAACCTGCGATGCCTGGTTCACAGCCCGCGCTCAATCCACTGAGCTACGCCAGCCAGGGCAAGATTTATATTCTTTAAAATTTTTGTGTTACTAGATTTCACTTGAGTCATGGCTCATCCCATCTATGTTCAAACCTATGGTGAATAGTCATATTAATTTGCTTTAAATACGTTTTTATTATGAAGAATTGCAAACATGCAAAAATGAAGGAAACTAGTATCATGAATCCTCATGTATACCCATCACTGAGCTTCAGGTATTATTAACATGTGGACAATCTTGTTTCAACTATACCCTCACCAACTTCTCTATTATGTTGAAACCAATCTCAGACATTATATCACTTTATTTACAAATACTGTGGTATGCATCTCTAAAATACACTTTTTATTCTTATACTTAAAAGTTCATAGAAATTCCTTAATACATCAAATATTCAGTTCATGTTCAATTTCTCCAATTAGTTCATATTTAAAACACAATTGCTTTGAGTTAGATTTCAAACAAGGTCCACATGTACTTAGTTGGTGTATCTCTTAAATCTATTGATCCCCTCCTCTTATTTATTTATGATTTGGTTTAGATCCTTTAATAGAATTCCCAAGTTGAAGGTGGTTAGAGATCTTGGAAAGTTACCCACTCTATTTCCTCACTTTCACATCAAGCAAGATCATACCTAAACTATCTAGGACAGAGAGATGCCGTCTGATTTTGATGAAATCAGCTCTCTTGAGGTCTCTTCCACATTGCAATCTCTGAGATTATGGAGTTACTTTGCTGAAAGGAGCTATCTAAAGGAATTTAATGTGCACAACAGATTGAACTGCTGAAATGACCTCTTACTTCCTTCAACTTCATTAACTAAGATTCACTTTTGCTACAAACTTGGCAAGAGGTTTTCTTTGTTACATACACGAGGTTACTATGAAAGTACAAAGAACTCTTCCTAATTGGAAGAATTTGTCCAGTGATGATGTATCCCTTCTGTGGGTCTCTGAAGTTTTTACCTTAGACAGAAATTCAGTTAAACAGTGTTTATATGCTACTTTATATAATCAAAGAGTAATTGATGTTTTTCCTTTGAATGTTGGCCAAATTCCAACTCTGATAAATACATTCTACTTCCCAAAATTTCCCCTGCAATTTCAAATGGATTATATATCCGTAATTACTTGTCTCAACCTGTTGCTTGGTGTTGAAGTTCACCTATTAAGCAGCTGTTGCTTTTGGCCCAGAGACTTGTACCTTTTGAAGAAGGGACCTGGTAAGCTTGGTAACTGTGTATATATGTATGAGTATGGATGACTTGGAGGACTTATTCCTCATTACTAAAATAGTGGAAACAAAGGGGGAGAGAGAGTGAGAAAGAGAGAAAGAAGAGAGGAGAGGAGAGGAGAAGGGAGGGGAAGGGAGGGGAGGGGAGAAGAGAAGGGAAGGGAAGGGAAGGGAAGGGAAGGGAAGGGAAGGGAAGGGAAGGGAAGGGAAGGGAAGAGAGGAGAAGAGAAGAGGAGAGGAGAAGGGAAAAGAGAAAACATACAGCCATTCCAGAACTGTGGGGCCTTTCATTTGTTCAGAAAAGTTTTACTAAGAAGTCAGTATGTGTGAGACATTGTTCTAAATATTGTGGGGGATACAAAGATGAAGTAAATAATAGTTCTTGCCTTAAAAAACTATATAGTCTAGTGGAGTGGGTGTTTTCATAACATTCGGCAGTGCTAATTACCCTTTTAAAAAGTCTTCTGATTCGTGTATAAAAACTTGAGCAAGTTCCAGACCTCTTTAATCTAAGGTTTTTTTATCTGTAAGATGGAGATAAATATGTACCTTAGAGTGTTTTGTGAAAGTTTTATGATGTCAAGTGCTGAAGATACTGCTTGGCATATAGTGTCTGGTGAACATTAGTTACTATGGATTTCTAAATGTGCCACTTGGGTCAACTGTTGGGAAATGTTAATACCACTGAAGACTATTGGGTTGTTCCTATAAATTTAGATATCTTGATTTTCCAGGTTGTAGAGCCATGGATGGACAGCTCACTCATTCCTTAAACATCAACCTACAGGAGAATTCCTCACCCAAGTGCCTAGCAGGCTTTATATCTTTCCTTTACTAGTTACTGGAAAAGATCATAAAAGGAGGGGAAGGAATTAGTATCCTCCTGTTCTTACTCCATTATCTAACTTAAAATCCTGGGTGGTGTTAGGGACTGAGATTTGGAAATTCAGACCTTTAAAGCTGTTACAACAGGAGAAAATAAAAACTTGACTGTTCGACATTGGCACGTATTCCCAAGTCCCTCCCTATTTAACTAGCTTTAAGCTTTCATATGAGACATGAGACACTTAAGGGAAAAAGTATTGCCACAAGGCTAATGATGACAACAGCTGCCAGCGCACTTTCCATCAAAAACAAGTGAAGACTTGAAACAAATCTGAGCTCCAGTTTGTTTTAGAAGCATCATTGTGACATGCCTGTACCGGCAGAGGCTCAGAATGCATTCCTTAACACTAGGACTCTGAATGTGTCGGATGCCAGAAGCCCAGTGGTGATGGGAGAGCAGTTGTGAAGCTTCATTCAGATGGTGTTCTTTCACTGTGGGCGTGCTGGGTCTGGAACTTTGGTGCAGGGAGACACAAGAAAGAATGGACCAATTCCACTCCTTCATGAAGGGTTGTAGTCAGGCTAATCATTATTTATACTTTTAAAAAAGATTTTATTTATTTCTTTTTAGAGAGAGGGGAAGGGAGGGAGAAAGGGAGAGAAACATTTATGTGTGAGAGAAACACTGATTGGCTGCTTCTTGCATGCCCCCAACTAAGCATGGGCCTGTGACCTACGCATGTGCCCTGATTGGAACCAAACTGGTGACCTTTCCATTCACAGGCCAGCACTCAGTCTGCTGAGCCACACCAGCCAGGGCGATGAACCTTTTTTCTTTAGACATTTGTTGAATGCCCACTGTATTCAAAGGCACTGTACTGGTGATTAAAACATGCACTGTGTGGCTGTTGCATTCAAAATGACTGAGCAAGTAAGGCAAAAAATTTGCATCAAATTTTGTTGTAAGCTTGAACATTCCCCCATGGAAACCATTGGATAATTCCGAAGGGCACAGCTAAGGGCAACTGATGATTGGCAGCTTTATCACAACAATGCTCCCACTCATGCATCATCTCTGGTGCAGTTTTTTGTTTACACATCAAATCACCTTGGTGACTCAGCCCTCTACTGCCCAGAGTTGGTGTCCTGAGACTTCTGGCCTTTCCCAAAACTGAAATTACCTTTTAAAGGGAAGAGATTTCAGATTGTCAATGAGGTTCAGGAAAATATGATGGGGCAGCTGATGGCAATTGGAACCTGTGTGAGGTCCACAGGTGCCTACTTTGAAGGGGACTAAGGCACCATTGTCCAGCACAATGTTTCTTGTATCTTATATCTTGTATCTTCAATAAATGTCTCTATTTTTCACATTAAATGGCTGGATACCTTCTGGACAGACCTAGTATTACTCAAATTACTATAGTTTTCTCATTAAAAATTGTACAGAAAAGTAGAAAATGGAACATTTTTAAAACACCAAAAGAAACTAATTGTCAACTTAGAATCCTGTAAACAGTAAAAATATCCATCAGAAATGAAGGTGAATTAAAAACATTCTTAGATGAAGGAAAGCTAATAGAATTTATCACCAACAGACTTGTTTTAAAAGAATTACTAATTGAAGTTCTCAGGACATAAAGGAAATAACACCAGAAGGAAATTTGAAGCATCAAGAATGAAGACAGAACAATATAAATAGCAAATATCTATGTAAAAATAGTAGACAATTTTTATTTTTTAATTTTTTTAAATATATTTGATAGTTAAAGGAAACACCATAACATTTTCCAATAATGTTTTCAATATTGTAAATCTTCCATGTACCATTTCTCCTTCTTATACCAACTAAACATCTTTATTATCCTCAAAGAATTTCCTTATGTTTCTGGTGGGGCTGCATTCACAGCACATCTTTGTTCCTAGGCACTGCCCTAGTGATCTACGCTGGCTGACTAGTGTCTCTGCAAGGTGTCTGATTCTAGACTAGAGATTTCAAATGGTAGAAAAGCAATTAGTGCCAAGTTACTCAATGGTAGAACCTGAGGACACATTCCATAAGTTACCACTGTTGACAACCTAAGTCTTTCCACCTCCCTGCTGTTTCTGAGGAACAATTGTTCACATCTTTCTTCTACTCAAATCAGTGAACTCACCAGTCTCCTTTCAATATCATGGCCTTTCCTTAAATTAGTCAAAATCAGTTTCTGTTCATATAACCAAAGACACTTCACTAATACACCATCACTCCCCTTCACCCACCCCTGTCAGAGTGGCGAGTAAAGAAGAGCTTGCATTGTAAAGAGAAATCTAAAAGGCACGAAAATCACTCATTCAAATAAATAAGATTCTCATAGTGAAATATCACAGGTCAGAAAGAGACAAAAGTAGAAAGAAATTTGGGCTGAGGGGTAATGTGTGTAGATGTAATACACAAGACAGATACAACATGATACGGCGAGGGTAAAGGGTCTGTGTTGTGGAAGAGCTGCTAAGGCAATTCCATGCAGAAATGATCATCCTTTCAACAAATGGTGTTGGAACCATTGGATATAAATATGCAAAAAAAAATTAACATTCACCTAAACCTCATACCTTATACAAAATTAAATCAAAATGGATTATAACTCTAAGTATAAAATGTAAAACCATAAAACTTTTAGTTGAAAATAGGAAAGAATATTCATGATCTGAGGTTAGGCGAGAAGTTCTTTGATATAACACAGTGTGATCTATCAAAGAAACAACTGAAAAATCGAACATCAAAATTAAAAACTGTTGCATGACAAAAGACACTGCTAAAAGAATGAAAAGATAAGATCTTGACATCATTCAAAATTTGCCTTATATAGGTACCCATTTATTTTCTTGCTTTCTATTTCACTGCGCTAGAATTTAGTCCTGTGACCTCAGGACATGTCTTTATTGATCTCCAGGGCAACCATCTCTAGTTCTCTTCTTGGCCGTGTAAAGGTGGAAACCCAAGAGCTCTCTCTCACTCAGGCCTACCTTGGGCCATGAAAAGCATGCTTCTCTGACTCACAGTTCTTGAGAATACAGCTAATTTACTCTTTCATTTGACAACCTCAGTTCTTCCATCCTATATAGGTGTATAATAACTAGAATGAGAATACTACCAACCAGTTATCTGCTATCTAGAAATTGAAAATAAAATTTCATTTTTGTTATGTGTATAATGCATTCCTGAATTATTTGTAGCAAATGCTGAATTTCAGGTTTGCTGTATCTTAGCTTGCTTGTGGCCTGACACTTTCAAGCATGTTCTAAATATGCAAAACAAATCTTAAAATTAATCTAAGCAGCCCTAGCCAGGTGGCTTGTTTGGAGCATCATCCCATACACCAGAAGTTGTGGGTTTGGTCCCCAGTCAGGGCATGTACTGGAAGCAACCAATCAATATCTATCTCTCATATCAGTGTGTGTGGTGTCTCTTTTCTTCTAAACATATCCTTGGGTGAGGATTTAAAAAAACTAATCTAAGCAAAAACATAGGAATATGGCCTTGTTGCTAAGAATTACTTACCTGAAAGATTCCAAATAAATTCTGAATTTTTGTTTCTCTACTGTTAGATTATCCCTGCAGTTTTCCTCTCTACATAGAATATTAAAAGTTAACTTAATGAGTGATTGTGATATTCCAGCAGAAGAATTTAAATGTGATAGTAGAATTTTTTCTCACCCAGAACAAATGTGCTTTAGCTAGCCACTTTAGCATAAAAACCCTTCTAAGCTAAAAATTTGCTTTTTGTCTCCCAGCTTGAATGATTTTATAGCAATTAATGACCAGGTTATTATATATTTTGCTGTGCCACAAAAGTTGGCCAATTTGCTGGGAAAAATCAGTTGTTTTGGCATTACACAGATTCAAATCGATCAGTTCGTGAAGGGATTGAACTCAGGATTGAATGAAACACAAGAGTGATTTTAAGTTTCTGAGTGCTAGTTGGTGGTAGCGTAGAGTGTTTTACTTTATTAAATTTAGTCCTTCCTCATCTGCTTCCATACTGTTAGAATGGCCTTTTACTTGATCTTGGTCACTCCAACTTACTCCATTTCAAACTATTATTCACACTGTCATTAGACAATTTTCAAATTTTTCCAATTCGATCATGTTACTCTCCTGCTAAAGGCCTCTTGGTGATTATTTATTACACAACAGTTCATATTCTTTTTTTTTTTTGGCTTAAAACGAAGATTTTATTTTCTTTCAGTTCTGCAGACACAAAGTCCAAAATCAAGGTGTCACTCCCTAAGAAGGCTGTAGGGGAAGATCCTTCCCTGACTCTTTCAGCTTGAGATGGATCCTGGAGTTTCTTTCTTTTTTTTTTTTTTAATATATTTTATTGATTATGCTATTACAGTTGTCCCAATTTTTCCTCCTTTCCCCCCCTCCACCCAGTACCATATTCCCTCCAGCAATTCCCCCATAGTTCATGTCCATGGGTCATGCATACAAATTCTTTGGCTTTGTCATTTCCTATACTAGTAGTTCTTAACATACCCCTATCTATTTTGTACCTACTAATTATATTTATTAATCTCTGCACCTTTTCCCCCATTCATCCCATTTCTTCTCTCAGATGATTATCCTCCAAATGATCTCCATATCTATGATTCTGTTCCTCTTCTGGTTGTTTGCTTAGTTTGTTTTTTATATTCAGTTGTCGATAGTTGTGAATTTGTTGCCATTTTAATGTTCATAGTTTTGATCTTCTTCTGATTCTTAAACAAATCCCTTTAATATTTCATGTAATGATGGCTTCATAATGATGAACTCCTTTAGCTTTACCTTGTCTGGGAAACACTTTATCTGCCCTTCTATTCCATGCTTTTCATCACTTTGAATATTTCTTGCCAGTCCCCTCTAGCTCACAAAGTTTCTTTTGAGAAATAATCTGACAGTCTTATAGGAACTCCTTTGTAGGTAACATTTGCTTTTCTCTTGCTGCATTTAAGATTCTCCCTTTATCGCCCTGGCTGGTGTAGCTCAGTGGATTGAGCGTGGGCTGCGAACCAGGCATCGCAGGTTCGATTCCCAGTCAGGGCACATGCCTAGATTGCAGGCCATGTCCCCCAGCAACCGCACACCGATGCTTCTCTCTCTCTCTCTCTCTCCCTCCCTTCCCTCTCTAAAAATAAATAAATAAAAATCTTAAAAAAAAAAGATTCTCCCTTTATCTTTAACTTCTGGCATTTTAATTATAATGTGTCTTGGTGTGGTCCTCTTTGGGTCCAACTTCTTTGGGACTCCCTGTGCTTCCTGGACTTGTATGTTTATTCCCTTCATCAAATTAGGGAAAGTTTTCTTTCATTATTTTTTCAAATAAATTTTCAATTTCTTACTCTTCCTCTTCTCCTCCAGGCATCCCTATGATTTGGATATTGGTACATTTGGAGATGTCTCAGAAGCACCTTATAATATCCTTGGTTTTTTTTCTTAATTCTTTTTTTTTTTTTTGCTGTTCTGGTTGAATGTTTATTTTTCCTTATGTTCCAAATTGCTTTGAATCTCGGCTTCATCCCCTCCTCAGTTGTTTCCCTATAATTTTTTTCCTTATTTCATTTAATATAACTTTCATTTCTTCCTGGGTCTTTATGAATTGCCATACTCAATGAGTTCTTTGAGCATCCTGATAACCAGTGTTTTGAACTCTGGATCTGATAGGTTGGTTATCTCCATTTTGCTTTGTTCTTTTCCTGGGGTTTTGTTCTGTACTTTCATTTAGGCAATATTTTTTTGTCTCTTCAATTTGACAACCTCCCTGTGTTTGTTTCTGTGTATTAGGTAGAGCTGTTTTGACTTCCTGTCTTAGTAGTGTGGCCTACTGTAGAAAAGACACAAGTAAATTGTGTGGGCAGAGCCTTAGGTGTTACCATATTGTTGCAACCTGCTTCACTATTTATTGTCTCTGTGTGGGAAGGGGGCTCAGAGAGGGGACAATGCTGCTGCTTGTCTTCTGAAGGTATTTCCGGCACTTACCCTATTTTCAATCACTTCAGTTATTCCCTGTATGTAACTGGTGCTTTTCCAGTTGTTTTCCTGGTGCTGAATCTCAGAGGGGGTGGGTCTGTGTAAGTTCTAAGTCTATATGGGCCCTTTAAGCAGAATACATGCCTAGCACTGGAACCCTGGGTTGTGTGGTGTGGCCTGAGGCTGGGATCTTTTGCTTCTGAGATATCCCTCCTGATTTTTACCTACTACATGTGAATGTGGGACTGCCCATTCCACCACCTCTCTGCACCACACTGCATTTCCACACCTCTCTGTTCATCTCTATGTCTCTGCCTCTCCTACCCATCTGGATGAATGTGGCTTCTTTGGTTGCTGGACTTCCACACAGCTCAGTTTTCTGATGGTTTGGGTGTTATTTGTTTTGAGATCCAGTTGAAATATTTTCTGTAGTTGTGCATGGAGGTGAAGCATGTCTACTTATGCCTCCATCTTGACCAGAAGTCAACAGTTCATATTCTTTAGCTGGAATTTAGGACTACAAAACCTAGTTCCATTCTACCTTATGAGTCTTATTTCCTTTAATATCTTTGCCTTATACTCTATACACTATAGGGAGGTGTTCCCACCATTCTCTGAGTATAGAATATTCTTTCAGTTCTTTATCTTTTGTATATCCTGTTCAACTAGTCTGTACTATACATTCCCTACACGACTCTCCATACCACTAACACAGGATGAACATTTTTTTTATCTTCAGTTTCCAATTCAGATGTCACCTTCTTTGGGAAGTAAGTGTGTAAGTATCCAATGCCCTTCTTCTTCCATGTTATGTTATTATAGTACATTGCACATACTTGTTACAAGGCAGTGCAACTATTTGTTTACTTATCTGTTTTGCCCAATAGAATGTGAGTTTCTTGAAGACAGGGACTTTTTATTTCCATATCTCAAATCCTAGCCCAGTGCCTGACATAATAAACACCCAGGCTAGGTTTACAGAATGAATGATTGAATGCCTAAAGTGTTAATGTACTTTTAGTGGTTTATTGCTTATTCACAAGAATGAGCACCTACTCAGGGAGAATCTGGCACATTTATAATTTCATAAATTACCCTTTATAATTATCGAGTACCTGAAAGAAGTTGTGAAACTGCTGTGGTGCAGCTTGTTCCTTTTCATTCATAGACTCAGCCCAGGGCTCCAGGGGGCATTGGAAGAAAATTATGCCTGTAATTACTCACCATTGCTCTTTAAATTCCTAAGCATGACCAAGCATTTGACAAAGTTAAATTTGGTTTAAAGTTCAAGTAATTCAAGCCCAAAAACATTTTAGAATTTTCTTTCCATAAATAGGCCAATAAGCTCTAGGATTCGGATATTGTAAAATGCACCTGCTTCATAAGGTTTTACGCAACATAGGTGTTCAGTAAGTACTCGTTAAATAAATTATTTTTTTTTCTCAGCAACATTACAATAGCAGATGGCAACTATGTGTGCATTCCCCTGTATATCTTTGTATGAACTTGATCCTGTAACTGTTAAAGTCATAAAATATTGCACTTAGGATCTTTGAGCTCATCTTGTTGAACATCCTCAAGTTACAGTTGAAGAGACATCTAGAAAAATGAAAACCTGCTTGAGTTGAATCAGGTGAAATTGCTGTTTTAATAGGTAAAAAATGGTCCAAAATCGGCAATTTAATTTGTTGCAACCTAAATGAGTCAAAGTGTACATTCTACATTATAATACAGAACTCTCCTACAGGATGGTCAAGAGAAAGGAATTAATGTCCAAAGTAAAAATGACAGATCAAATGGGTTAAACTTCAAGTTAAGGAAAGGGATCATGTCTACTGCGTGGCTTTGCCAGCCCTTGTGTGTTTACCCTTGATTGTGTGTGTTAGTTACACATAATCAAGGAGACATTTGGATTGTGGGGTAAAGGTAGTGGTTTCCACTGAATGTCTATTTGGCAATCTTATATAGTTGACTGATTTTTTTTTTTTTAAGATCTTCAGCTTTTTAAGAATTCGTGGCCAAGTTTAACTGGTGTGGCTGTATTTCCACACCAGGGCCAGAATTTCTCAAATTCTATTCCCTGATCATTCTAGATCCTAACAAAAATAAAGAAATATAACTGAAAATGAGGATTATTTTGTTTACATGTCCTGCCTTCATGGGAAGCTGGGCTTGCTTACCATGGGACTGCATTTCATTTTCAGAATGTGCTTTCAACAGGAAGCATTTTACTCATGCATGCATGACAGGAGAGGAATGTGCCCTGAGATAATATTTTCACCTAAGAAAAAGTTTTGGCTCTGGGTTTCTTTGGGAAATCTGTTTATGGTGTTTTCCTTCATGACACATGTGGTCAAGTTGGCATTTTTGTTCATAAACACATACAGCTCAATCCAAGTCATCCTGTGGACTTTTACCTACTCTTGTTTCTGTAGCCTTTCTATCAGAGGAAATATGGCATTGAGCCTGGGGCCAGAGAAGTCATCATGTGCTTAGAGTATTCACAGGCCTCTAATATTAAAATCTGAGCCCAAGAAGACCCATAGGTGAAAGGGGAACACAGATGCAGCTTCCTAGACAATCAGAGTAAATGTGTTTTGTTTGCTTTACTTCTGAATTAGATAATTACTTTACCTCAGATGTCCAGTTAATTATTATCTGCTTTCTGCTTTGCTTCATGTCTACTGAAAAAAATCAGTAATGAGAAATGGTTTAAAACTATTAGTCACATGTCTCTGATTTTCTTAATGAACATATTCAGATTTGCTGGACAGCCTGATTAATTATAGTCAGTTAAAACAAATATTTTATGGCTGTTTGCAAATATAGCCTATGTTTCCATGCACAGTCTATAAATTCCAAAAGAGTAAGAATTGTCTGTTTTGCTCACTGACAGATCCCCAGCTTGTACTCTGCTGGACACATACTAGGGACTCAAAAAGCATTTGTTGAATAATTGAAAGGAAATAGAAATATTAACTTTGAATTCTTTAAAAAGTTAAATATTTTATTGTTTATGTTCTTACAGTTGTCCCAATTTTTCCCCCTTTGCCCCCCTCCACCCAGCCCACCCCCCACTCCCACAGTTTATTCCCACACTATTGTCCATGTCTGTAGGTCATTCATATATGTTCTTTGACTAACCCTTCCACCTTCTTTCAACCCATCCCCCTCCCACTTCCCCTCTTACAGCTATCAGTCTTTTCCATGTTCCTATGCCTCTGGTTCTATTTTGGTCATTAGTTTATTTTGTTCTTTAGATTCCACTTATAAGTGAGATCATATGGTATTTGTCTTTTGCCACCTGACTTATTTCATTTAGAATAATAATTTCCAGTTCCATTCATGCTGCTGCAAAAGGTAAGAATTTCTTCTTTTTACTGCTGTGCAGTATTCCATTATGTAAATGAACCATGTTTTTTTGATCCATTCACCTACGGATGGGCACTTAGGCTGTTTTCAGCACTTGGCTATTGTAAATAGCACCACTATGAACATAGGGTGCATATATTCTTTCAAATTGGTGTTTTGGGAATCTTAGGATGTATTTCTAGCAGTGGAATTGCTGGTCCAAAGGCAGTTTCACTTTTAATGTTTTGAGGAAATTTCATACTGTTTTCCACAGTGGCTACACAAGTCTGCATTCCCACCAACAATGCACTAGGGCTCCCTTTTCTCTACATCATCACCAGCACTTGTTGTTTGTTGATTTATTAATGCTGACCATTTACACAGGTGTGAGGTGATATATCTTTGTGGTTTTAATTTGATGGCTAGTGATGCTGAGCACTTTTTCATATGTCTATGGGTCATCTGTACGTCCTCCTCAGAGAAGTGTCTATTCAGGTCCTTTACTCATTTTTAATTGGATTGTTTGTCTTCCTGGTGTTGAGTCATATGACTCAACATCAATGATACATTGTCCAGGAGGATTTTTGGAGATTAAACCCTTGGATAATGTATCATTGGCAAATATGACCTCCCATTAGTCGGTTCCCTTTTCATTTTGATGATGTTTTTTTAGCCATGCAGAAACTTTTTAACTTGATGTAGCCCCATTCACTTATTTTTTCCTTTGTTTCTGTTGCCCTAGGAGATATATTGGCAAAAATATTGCTACATGAGATATCTGAAATTATACTACTTATGTTTATCTCCAGGGTTTTTATGGTATCATGACTTACATTTAAGCCTTTTATCCATTTTGAGTTTATTCTGGTGTATAGTGTAAGATGGTGGTCTAGTTTCTTTCTTTCTTTTTTTTTTTGGCATGTATCTGTCCAGTTCTGCCAACATCAGTTATTGAGGAGGCTGTCTTTACTCCACTGTATGCTCTTGCCTCCTTTGTTAGATGTTAATTGACCATAAACATGTGGGTTTGTTTCTGGGTTCTGTATTTTGTTCCATTGATCTATGTGCCTGTTCTTATACCAGAACCTGACTGTTTTGATTACTGTGGCCTTATCATATAGTTTGATATCAGGTACTGTGATCCTTCCAACGTTGTTCTTCTTCTCAAGATTGCTAAGGCAATTTGGGGTCTTTTTACATTTCATACAAATTTTTGGAATATTTTTTTCTAGATCCATGAACTATGCCATTAGTATTTTAATAGGAATTGCATTGAATCTATAGCTTGCTTTGGGTAGTGTGGACATTTTAATGATGTTAATTCTTCCAATTCATTAACATGATATGTGCTTCCATTTATTTGTATCTTCCTCAATTTTCTTCTTCAGTGTCCTATAGTTTTCTGAGTACACAGGTATTTTACTCCTTGGTTAAATTTATTCCTAGGTACTTTATTATTATTTCTTTTTGTTGCAATAGTAAATGGGATTGTTTTGTTAGTTTTTCTATAAGATAGTTCATTATTGGTATATAAAAATGCCATTGATTTCTGAATATTGACTTTGTATCCCACTACTTTGCTGAATTTATTAGGTCAGGGAGATTTTTGGTGGAGCCTATAGGGTTTTCTATGTACAATATCATGTCATCTGCAAATAATGACAATTTTACTTCCTCCTTTCCAATTTGGATGCCTTTTAGTTCTTCTTGTCTGATTGCTGTGGCTAGGACTGCTGATACTATATTGAATAAGAGAGGTGAAAGTGGACAACCCTGTTTTGCTCCTGATCTTAAGGGAAATGCTTTTGGTGTTTGCCCAATGAATATGACGTTGGCAGTAGGTTTTTCATTTATGGCCTTCAGTAAGTTGAGGTATGCTCCCTCTATTTCTGCTTGCTGAGTGTTTTATCATAAATGGTGCTGGATTTTATCAAGTGCTTTTTCTGCATCTATTGATATAATTATGTGATTTTTGTCTTTCATTTTGTTTATGTGATGTATCATGGTTATTGATTTGTGGATACTGTACCAGCAAGGCTGGGATAAATCCCACTTGATCATGGTGTATAATCTTTTAATGTATTGTTGGATCTGGTTTGCTAACATTTTGTTGAGGACTTTGGCATCTGTGTCCAACAGGGATATTGGTCTGTAATTTTCTCTCTTTGTTGTGTCTTTACCTGGTTTTGGTATTAGGATAATACTGGCTTCCCTCATAGAAAGAGTTCAAAAGTCTTCCCTTTTCTTGAGTTTTTTGGAATAGTTTGAGAAGGATAGCTGTTAGTTCTTCTTTGAATGATTGGTAAAATTTGCCTGTGAAGCCATCTGGTCCAGGACTTCTGTTTGTTGGAATTTTTTTGATTACTACTTCAATTTCATTAGTTGTTATTGGTCTATTTATGTTTTTTTTTCTTATTGATTCAGTTTGGGAAGATCGTATCTTTCTAGATATTTATCAATTTCACCAAGGTTATCCACTTTCTTGGCATATAGTTGTTCACAGTATTTTCTCTTGATCATTTGTATTTCTGTGGTGTTAGTTGGTGAGTCTGGTTAAAGGTTTGAAAAGGTGTATCTTTCAAAGAGCCAGCCCCTGGATTCATTGATCTTTTGATTTTTTTTTTGTCTCTATGTTATTTATTTCTGTTTTGATCTTGATTATTTTCTTCCTTTTACTCACTCTGGGTTTTGTTGTTGTTTTTCTAGTTCTTCTATGTATAAGGTTAGGTTGTTTATTTGATATTTTTATTGCTTCTTGAAGTAGGCCTATAATTCCCTCTCAGGATTGCTTTCACTGTGTCCCATAGATTTTGGGCTGAGTGTTCATTTTCATTGGTTTCCAGGTACTTTTTGATTTCTTCCTTGATCTTGTTGTTGACCCATTTGTTATTTTATAATGTATTTTTGGCCTCCTTGTATTTGAATGTTTTTGAGTTTTTTATTGAGGTTGATTTCTAGTTACAAGCCATTGCGATCCAAGAATATGGTTGATATTGTTTCAATTTTCTTGAATTTGTTAAGACTTATTTTCTGTCCTACCATATGGTCTATCTTTGAGAATGATCCATGTGCCCATGAGAAAAATGTGTATTCTGTTGCTTTGGGATGAAACATTCTGTAAATGTCAAATCCATCTGATCCAGTGTGTCACTTAAGGTCGTTGTTACCTTGTTGATCTTTTGTTTGGAATAGCTATTCATTGATTATGCTGGAGTGCTAAAATCCCCCACAATGACTGTATTGCTGTCAGTCTCCTCCTTAAAGTCCTCTAAGATTTTCTTTACATATTTAGGTGCTCCTATATTGGGTACATATATATTTACAAGGGTTACATCCTCTTGTTGTATTGATCCCTTTAATACTATTTATGACCTTCTTTGTCTATTGTTATGGCCTTTGTTTTGAAGTCTGTTCTATCAGATACAAGTATTGCTACCCCAGCTTTTTGTTTTCTCTCCACTTGCATGGAGTATTTTTTCCATACCTTCACTTTCAGCCTGTGTAGATCTTTTGTTCTGAGAGGGTCTCTTGTAGACAGCAAATAAATGGGTCATGGCTTCTCATTCATTTCACTACCCTCTGTCTTTTGATTGGAGCATTTAATGTATTTACATTTAAGTTAACCTGAGCTTTAAATGGTAAGTAATCCAAACTTATAAAAATTAACCTAATGAAATATTCAAATACAGAGAATAGAGAAGACATAAAAATTGTTATTCTGACATGAAACAAAGTCTAGGGAGGCAAGTGCCTGTGGGAGAATTTATTGCCAATTTTCATCCTTCCTATATGGATGTCCTTGAACCTTTGAATCTGAAGCAAACTTTAAAGATCATCAGATCTAATTTCTAATTTGACAAAAGGTCATGTAATCTTCGATTGATCATGATTTGTAATACAGTGACTGATTACTCACTAGTTAGGAAACAATGCACTCTTCAATGGGAAATTCTGATGCTAGAAAATTTTGTCTTTTTATTGAGCCGGAACATACCTGTATGTTATTTCTATATACTCCAAATTTTGCTTTCTGGGACTACATGTGATATACCTAATGGAAGACAAACCAGACTTTAATTAGGGTATATCATTTTATCACCACTAGTCTACATTTATTTTGAAGCAAGGCCCACACTAGATAATAAGGCTCCCCAATTCTTGCCACATGATACACCAGAATTAGTATGCTTTACACCACATAGTGTCTCATCTCATACATTGTTTGTGTAAATGTAAATTGTTAATACTCCTTTGGGAAGCAGTTTGGCTCTACATATTCAATTATACCATTTCAGCCAGAAATTCCCCTTTTAGAAATTTACCTTAAATAAATACTTACAAAGTTGTACAAAAATAGATGACCAGAGTTGCCTATAGATGACCCAGGATTCCCATGGTAGAAATTCTAAAACAATTTAAATGTTCAATAGAAGAAAAATAAATTGAATATATCCATTCAACAGAAAAGAATCATGAAAAACAATGAGACAGAACTATATACATATCCAGTTGAAAGATGGTCATGGCATATTACTGGATAAAAATACAAATGTCATATAAGTATGTATGACATGCCTTTATTTTTTGTAAAATAATAGTGAGAATAATATATCTCTGTGAGTATACCAGTGAGAAATTTGAAAGGTTATATAAGAGGCTGTTAACACTAATTTTTAAGGAATACCCTTATGAAGGACTTTTTACTTAAAATATTTCTGTAGTCTTTGAACATTCTAAAATGAGTTACTATCACCACTGTAATAAAAAAAAAAGCAGACACTTTAAAATGTCACCTGGAAGCACTCTAGACTATTAGGACTGAAATAAACCTTAGATTGAGTAGGAAACATTTTTAGAATTAATCTAACCTAACACTCTAATTTACAGATAAGAGAACAGAGCCCTAAAAATGTGAAATTAGTTACCCAAGTCTCCCAAAACAATTAGTAGCAAATCTATTTTAGAACACAAGTCTAGCATCTTTTGAATTACACAACAATGTCTTGTAAAGAACAGTACAAATTTTGACAAAAACAAAATATAAAGATATTTAGTTATAAATGTGTCCATAGTTCTTTCTAAAAAGTGGCATATCATTAGAATTACAAAAGAGTTACAACTTAATAAATTGTTAGTTTTTTAAAAACTTGAATGCTATTTAAGAGATGATTAATTTCTATGTGCTCATCCTCAGAAGATACAAATTAAAGCCAAAAGATTTGTGGAAGATTTGATAATGCATTTGTAGTGGGACTGGAACTTGAACTCTAGTCTCAGGATTCTTAGTCAATGGCTACTTCACTGCCAGATTGCTTGCTACAGGTTGATGTGCATTTATTAAATATCCATTACTGTGCTGGATACTGCTGCCAAAGGTATACTAGGCACAGTCCACACCCTTGAAAAACAAAATAAAATATGGCAATAAAATGTTGATTTAAGAGACTTAGAGCATAGATAAGATCAATTAAGTTGAGAAAGCCTAATGAACTAAGCCTCAAGATTTGATCAAATTCTTTTTTCTTAAATTAAAAATGATGCATATGAGAACTTTTTTTTCTTATCCCAATTAAGGATTTTAAAGCATTCCATACCAATACATGAAGTATCACAATCTTCTAAAAGGGAAATTATTATATCCATTAGGAATCGAAGGCACAGAGACTTTAAACAGTCTGTCTGTTAGTCACCAAGAATAAGAATAACTCTAAGATCCTTTACTTCTGAGTAATTCTCAGTAAATCACATGTTTCATGGATCCAAATTAACTTTTAACCACTCCTAGAATCCTGGATATATCTGGAAAGGAGTCATCACACTTTATTTTAGGTTATGTCAACCACAAACCTGACAGAACCTGACGCATCTCAGCAGAGTCTACCAAACTATGCTTTCTAACGTAGGTTTACTCCACCAGAACTGGGGAACCATTTATTATTACATGGGTGAGGCTGTATGCATCAACAGCCAAGTCAATAGCAGATGAATGGAAACCACAAAATTAAAGGTGGTGTTGGCATCAAGACTGAAACTAAAAGTGCTGATCCAGGAATGACAATCTCTCAACATTTTCAGACAAGTTAGGAACACAAGTAAGACCAGCTCTGGGCAGATCCTGTTTGTGTGACTGGCACTGACACTATAGTGAGCATTTACCTTGGCACTGAGGCTGCATCTTCCCCTTTGTGCTCTGGCTATGTTTTATGCAAATTTTAAGATACAAAGCCATTTTTGTTCCAGGTTTATTTTCTTAATTATCTTCAGATTCTGCCTTCTTTATCTAGCTGTCTTCGTTGTAGTAAAAATTTAGAAAATAACTCTCTAGTGCCCTTGTATACTTCTTAAAAATTGTTAGCCAATTATAGTTGTCCTAATTTTCCTTGCATACTTTGAAAACATTCTGGTTGTCAGTGAAAGTGAAGATCTTTTTTCCCATAGTCTTTCAGGCTTTCAGGATGTGTTAGTTCAGAACAACTAAGAAATAGATTTATTGGAAGAGCAAGCAGAAGGTGAGGGAGGGTCTTCAGATCATGAAGAAGAGAAGGAAGGACAGAGGGAGGATTGGGTAAGAGAGGTCTTGGACTGCAGTGCAGTGCCAAGAAAGACATGGCCACGTTGTTGGGAAATCCTGGAATTACAGTCATGGGGAGTCCAGAATATTGCCAGAATGGGCCTGCCTTAGTCCTTCTGTTGTGCTCTGCTTTTGGCTCAGAGAAGCCCTTGGGAAGTGTGGCTTTGGGGCAAATGCTGGGGTGCATCCAGAGAGACTGGATCTGAGGCTGTTAGTCAGTTTTGCTCCCATGACAAGAGGCCTCAGGTGAGAATTTTTATGATGCCTCCCTCTACTCCTTGTATCACATAGATCGACTTCTTCACATAGGTCTGGGGAGCAGCTCTCCTTGGGCTCCTCTTTCTGAGGCATGAGTTAGAAGAGAGGTAGTAGTACCACGTCTGCAACAATAGCCGTGATCAAGGATATTACTTGGCTGAACTTGGTTTATAATCATTCTCTAAGATGGCTTCTGCAAGGGCCAGAATAGTGAATTAAATGAAGTCATGCTGGTATCCCTGACCAGTGTGGCTTGGCTGGTTGGAGTGTCGTCCTGTAAACTGAAAGGTCTTGGGTTGATTCCCAGTCAGGGCACATGCCTAGGCTGCAGGTTCAGTCCCTAGTCCGGGTGCATACTAGAGGCAACCAACTGACGTTTTTCTTTCATGTGGATGTTTCTCTTCCCCTGTCCTTTCCTTCCCCTCTTTCTAAAATCAATAAACACATCCTCTGGTGAGGATTAAAAAAAAGACATGCTGGTAGCCATCGTCTTTGCCTCCTTTAGATCTTTAGTGGTGGTACCAATCTCCACATCACCTCCAAGATGCAATATCTATTGGTTTTGACTTACTAATTTGGCTGTGAGGAAGAACAATTCAAATATTTCTACTTAGCTTTCTATGCTATGATAGCTCTTACTCCATAGGCCACGGGCCTCATGTAGAGGTTATTCCAATGGTCAAATTGCCTCAGAAGGTCTCACAAGAATCATTACACTATATATTTTCTGTGGTATTTAGTCAAGGGGTTCTGTATTTTCAAATTTTCTCAGATCTGGGAACCAAGCAGATGATAGTGTCTTTGTATGTGTTGCTGCTGGCCTCTTGCTCTCCTATTTTTGCTGTCCCCCTCGCCCCCCACCTTTGTTAAGCAGATGTTAAGTGGAAAACTTACTGACTGCTTATCTACTTTGTTCCTAGGAAAATCAGTTCTATCAACCATCTCCACAAATCCCCATGGGTCAAACCTCTTGGCTCTTCTGGTCTTGCAGGTTGTTAAGGTAATTACAACCTCCTGACTTCTGGCAGTTAAGTACCATTACCAGGCTCCTCTACCTTGAGACTCTATCATCTCCATGAGCATTAATGAGCCCAGCAAAGTGATGGTCTCTCCTGCCATCCTCCCTGGCCTGCAGAGGAGCCACTTCCAAATTTCTTAGTGATGCTGCTGCCCCCTTTCATTCCTGTTAGCTGCTGCGCCCATCATTACTGATGGCTGTGGGGAGAGATGTTTTCTGGGCCCACCCAGGGAACAAACATGTGCATTGGAGGATGCTCACGTCCAGGTTCAGGATGAGTGTGAGGGAAGAGACTGTCCTAGTCAAACTCTGAGAGTGAGTGACTCGTTAAATTTTGGCCACGTGCACCTCTCTGGCCTCATCCTCATCTTGGCCTTCTCTACTTTCCTTAGTCTCCTTATTTTCACCTCTAGCATCTGTCAGAGCAACTCAGGCATTTCCACTTTGCTGAGTGTTGGTCATTGCTGGTATCAGACTTCTCAGAGCCATCCTAGCAGTGAATTTTCCTGATTCTGGGGTCCTTGCCAGGTTTTAAATCCTGTGTCCCAAGAAAGTACCTTAAAGTCAGTGAAGTCTTGCTTACCTGACCCAGTCTTATATTCTGGCCTCCTTCATCAAGAACCCTTAAAATCCAATCCCAGGGTCACTCCCCTGGCTCCTGCTGATACATCCTAGCTAATTCTTGCAACTTCTTGGTGTAGAGTCTCTTTCTTCTTTTACCAGGCTAAGCAAGCCTTCAGCTGAATAGCCAAGAATGAAGGAGCAGGCATCTTCTGAGGTGGCAGGCAGGTGTTTCTTTGTGGTAGGCCTCTGCACAGTGGAGGTGCTTTCTTCTCCTTCTCCTTCTTAAGATTTCATTTATTTTTAGAGAGAGGGGATGAGAGAGAGAAAGAGAGGGAGAGAAACATCAGTGTGTGGTTGCCTCTTGCATGCCCCCCTACTGGGGACCTGGCCTGCAACACAGGCATGTATCTTGATTGGGAATCAAACCTACTACCCTTTGGTTTGCAGGCCAGCACTCAATCCACTGAGCTGCACCAGTCAGGGCTGGAGGTACTTTCTCTGATTAGGGATGGGTAGGCCATCTCTGTAAACTCTGAAGGTTCAGGGAAATCTTCATAGCCAATATTTTCAGGGAACATTCATCCAGATGTTCCCATCTCATTTTTCTGGGTCCCAGTTTTCTCTAGTGAGTACCTTCACCTTAGCATAACAGACCTGTCTTGGCTGATATTCAAATATCATTGGAGCTGTGCAACTTTAACTATCAGATCTGCAGCCTGCTGTGCCCTTCTTTTCTACTGCAAGAGATAAGAGCCTCTTTGTAAAAGAATTCACTGTAACTGCTTGTCAATAGCCCTCAGTTTCTCATTACTCCTCTGTAGGGCATCGATGTAACTGAGCAATAACCTGCCAAGTCTGTTGTCTTTGTAGTCATTTTGTGCCTTTCAAATGCCTGAATGATTGGATAGTTTCCAATGTTCTCTTCCACTGGAACATTCCCCCGGGTCATTGCTGGTAAAATCTCTAGCAATTGGGCCCTCACGTTGTGTCAGGGACTCTCTGTGCCTTACCTACCACATAGGATGGCACCCTCTTAATCTGCTCTTTGGAGAGAGAGCCAGTCCCAAATCTCCATCTTCTTGCCTGTTGTCTCCCACCACTCTCTGTATCAGCTGTGTTAGTTTGAATCCCCATGAAGCAAATGCCAAAGTGGGATTAAAATGAAGGAGTCAGCCCTAGCTGGTGTGGCTCAGTTGGTTGGAGCATTGTCCTGACCACCAAAAGGTTGTGAGTTCATTCCTGGTCAGGGTACATACCTAGGTTGTTGGTTTGATCCCTGGTCAGGGAGTGTGCAGGAGGCAACTGATCGATGTTTCTCTCTCTCTAAAGTAATAAAAAAAATGTCTTCAGGTGAGCGTAAAAAAAAAATGAAGGAATCATTTATTGAGGGAGGGAAAAGGAGGAGGCAGTATGTTTTCAGACTGTCAGTGTAGAAGGGAAACAGTAGGACTAAAGATTGGGTAGGAGAGGTCTCGAACTGCAGTGTAGTGCCAAAGATATGGCTGGATTGATGGGGAGTCCTGAAATCAGTCTCTGAGGAGTCCTGCATATTGCCAGAATGGGCCTGTCTCGGTACCTCCACTGTGCTCCTCCATTGCCTGAAAGCAGCTCACAGAAGTGTGGCCTCAGGGCAAATGCAGTGGTGGCTTAGGAGAGACAGAATCTGAGACTGTCAGTTTTGCTCCCATGATGGAAGATCTGAGTGGAGCATTGCCATTGACTGTGACACATGGCAAACTAGCTGCTAATGATTTCTAGTATTCACTGGGTTAGACATATTTGAGCTTTACAGTTGAAAACAGCTGAGAGGAAAGACTAAGTAGGTACTTCTGGGATAGCTATTTTAGCATCATTTGAATGATTATTACCACTTTTAATTTAAAGAATAAGGACACAAAGGAAATAAACATATCTAAACAATTTGCATCATAGTGAAGTAGAATCATAAATCTAGGTCACATTAGATAATTTGGACAAAAAATTATCTATTATCACAAGTTCCATAGTGGCTTTTTGGGCCTGATATACAAGGTCTGTCCAGAAAAAGTCCATCCATTGTTAATATAATGAGAACAGTTTACGTAACATCGATGTAACCTGGCAGTCAAGGAGAGTGGACTGGAATGCACATGTATTAACAATGATGACTTCATTGTACTAGTCAGTGGGGGTGGTAGATGCTGTTGAGTGAGCATGTGTACTGTGTGGCTGGTGCATTCAAAATGACTGAGCAAGTAGAGCAACAAATCTGCATCAAATTTTGCATTAAGCTTGAACATTTCTCTGTGGAAACTATTGGATGATTCAGAAAGCCAGCTATGGGTAACTGGTGATTGGCAGCTTCATCATAACAACATGCCCACTCATGCATCATGTTTCATACAGAGCTTTTTTGTGAGATATCAAATCACCCAGGTGACTCAGTCCCTCTACAGCCCAGATTTGGTGCCTTGAGACTTACAGCTTTTCCCAAAACTAAAATCACATTTGAAAGGGAAGAGGTTTCAGACCATTGATGAGATTCAGGAAAATATGACAGGGCAGTAGAGGGTGATTGAAAGAACTGTGTGAGGTCCCAAGGTACCTACTTTGAAGAGGACTGAGGTGTCATTGTCCTATGTATGATGTTTCTTGTATCTTGTATCTTCTTCAATAAATGTCTCTATTTTTCATATTCATGGCTGGAAATCTTCTGTATAGACTTCATATGTGAATGTCACTTTGTAGAAGGTGTGCTTTGGTATATCTGGATGTTTCAACTCATCCATATGGTCACGATACCAATATCACTGTGGAATTTTGGACCTACTGAGGGGACTATTAGAGGCAAAATCCTGCCCCCTGGTCTGCAATGCAGTACAGTTGCTTCAGGTGGAGTGCTTCATGACTCCTGCATCATATGTGTTTTTATCCTCTGAATAGCTATTTGCTCTGTGCTCTGTGTTTTCTTGGCCTATGTTTTCTTTCTCTCTTTACTTGCCTCTGTGGTATTATTAGAGTACAGACATCATACAAATAATTTTGGTAATTATCAATGAGATTGATAATAAGGATGTGTACTTATTTTTTATTTGGCAATCCAGGAGATTTCTTTCACTCATGTTAGGTGTCTTTAGCCTGTGTCCTGGTAGGTAAATTTCTTGTACTGCTGAAGTACACACTTTTTCTCCCTATTACCTTAATAAGTTATTATTTTTCTAATGTTTCTCCAAGTTTATTCCCTCTGTAAGTATCTCTGCTTTCTCTCTCCTTTGGTATTTGGGAGTAGTCATAAATGTTGGGTAGAAAAAATTAGAATGATGGAGCATAGCTTTGCATATGTTCATTGTACTTTTGGGACTCCTTTGTTCTCACTATATTATCAGGAGAAATTCCCCAGACCTCTGTTTTGTCAAGCCAAGTCAGATAACTTGGTACCTATCCGTCTCCAAAGACACCTTGGATTTATAACAGAGATAAGGCAGAGAAAGAAGAGATCACAGCGTCAATGACCCCTGTTCAGGGCTGTAAAAATTCCCTGAGTCTAAGCGAATAAAGAGCTATGTGAACTTAGGGTGAAAACAGAAATTGTGCTAATGTCAGCAGGCGGATATGCAGGTAGGCTGATAAGCACTATGGAGTTCGAGTTCTCAAATAGTAACAGACAGTGCTATAGACTATATATAGTTTTTGGAGAGCATTTGTCTCTTGTGACATAACTAAGTCTCTCCTGCCTTTTCTGTGATCTAACAGTGTATCACAAAACATTTTTAATACACTTTCTTCCATATTCATTTTCTTGATTACTCAATGTAAATGGTATAAGCAAGGAGGCATACTGAAGAAACCATGTCAAAAGATGTTGAGAAGACTGCCTTACAGAACTAACCAACTTGCCCTGACTGGTGAGGCCCAGTTGGTTGAATGTCATCTGGCAAAGCAAAAGGTCACTGATTCCATTCTGGGTCATGGAACATGCCTGTGCTGCAGATTTGGTCTCTGGTCAGAGCATATTCGAGAGGCAATCAACTAATGTTTCTCTCCCTCTTTTTCTCCCTTCTTTCTCCTCTCTCAAATACATACATACATACATACATTAAATAACTTAGCTTTTTAAGAGGGCTTTTGCTCTCAGATGGTTTCATCTCATGAGCCTTTCTATCCCATAAGTCTTTTCTCCTTCTCCCACCACTCCCTCCCAAAGAAATACAACATAATTCAAACCTCAAAAAATCACGAAAACATAAAAGGCAAATAAATTCCCTATGGAGGCTTCATATTTTTGAAATAGGAATAGTAATTATCACATTTTCCTGGTACAGGGGAAAAGTGCTAAGAGAAGACAGATGTGGAAAGAGTTTTGACTGTCAGGAGTGAAAAGGAGGTGAGAGCTGTAATACTGTTGGGGAAGGAGCTTTGACTTAGGAACTATGTTACCTTTATATCCAAAGAGTTATTTTGATCTCCATGGCTTTAAAGGAACCCATTTATAATTTTTGTTTTCTCTTTTTCCCTTTCTTTCTCCACCCACTTATTATCAAAGCAACCCTGTTTAAGCAATGTTTCCTTTTCTAAAGGAGGCCTAAGAGAATAAGTCAAATCATTACTTCCTAAATATCAGCATTTAGAAAAGTTATTTTTTCACTTATTAATTGTTAGAGACAGGGGAGAGAAGGGAGAGAAACATTGATGTGTGAGGAAAACATCAGTTGGTTGCCTCTCACACACTCCCAGCTGGTGACCTGGCCCACAACCCAGACATGTGCCTTGAACAGGAAGAACTGGCAACCTTTTACTCTGCAGGCTGATCCTCAATCCACTGAACCACACTGGCCAGGGTAAAAGGTTTTTTTTTTAAGATTTTATTTATTTATTTATTTGTAGAGAGAGGGAAGGGAAGAAGAAAGAGAGGGCAAGAAACATCAATTAGTTGCCTCTCACACACACTAGGGGCCCACAACCCAAGCATGTGTCCTGACCAGGAATCGAACTGGTGACCTTTCGCTTTATGGGACCACATCCAACCCATTGAACCATGCTTGTCAGGGCAAAAAAGTTTTTCCTTATAAAACCATTCAAATCCAGAAGAAGGAAAGCCAGTTAGCAGAAGAAGATACTCAATTTCAGCAGCTGAAAGAACATTCAAATATGAGCATATTTCCATATTTCAGGAAGGGGCTAGGAACAGACCTTTCCTGAACTCTTATAGTGTTATTACACATAGAAAATTGTCAATTCTAACAGTAGATTATAAGATAGGTGCCGTATTATTAGCGTTATTGCACACACAAGGAAACTGGGGCTTAGAGAAGTTAATTTGTCTAAGGCCCCACAACTAGTATGGATGTGATGGAGCTAGGATTGTCTCCAAAGTCCATGATTTTCTCATTCCACTTGTCAATATTAGGCTATAATGCCACCCACACACAGCATTAGAATGCTATGTAACCCAGTATGATTGTTTCTTATGGACACGCCTTCGGATTTAATAATGAACAAATGTCTGAGAAGAGAACACCAGTTATGAGATGAGAGAATGTCCCGAACCAGACTTGGGAAGAAAAGACAAAATATTCTTTGACAAAGCTGATGTCTTTCCTGTAAAACACATTCATCCCTCGGCTTTCCTGGTTGTCCTGCCTCATCAGCCACCATTTCTGTTTACTATACTGATTCCTACTCTTCTTCCAAATCTATTAATGTTAAAATGACCCAGAACTCAGATTTTTTACATCTTCTGTTGTCTACACACACTCTATCTCACTTATTCTCAGAGTTTTAAATAACAAATTTATGAATATATGGTGATGGAAGGAGACTGGACTTTGGGTGATAAGCACACAATGAAATATATAGATATTGTACTATAAATGTGTACTCCTAAAACTTATATAATGCTATGAACCATGATACCCCATTAAATTTAATTTTAAAAATAATGAAACTAGCCTTGGCTGGTGTGGCTCAGTGAATTGAGCAAAGGTCTGCGAACTAAAGGGTTGCTGACTGTGACCCAGTCAGGGCATATACCTGGGTTGTGGGCCAGGTCCCCAGTAGGGGGGCATGCTAGAGGCAACCAAACATTGATGTTTCTCTCCCTTTTCCTCCCTCCCTTCCTCTCTGTCTAAAAATAAATAAATAAAATCTTTTAAAACATAATGAATCTATAATGATGTCTGTAAATATTTATCTCCAGTTTGGACCTTTCCCTTGAACTTCAGACTCATATATCCAACTTCCTCAATATTTTCATTAGAGTGTCTGCCTAACGGGCATCTTGCACCTAACATGTTCAGTGTGGAATTCCTGATTTTCATCCTTTTTGTGCTCCACATACAGTCTTTCCCAGTTTGATTAAAAATTGAGGACAAAAATTTTGTCTTCGAGTCAAAAATAAGTCTTCTGTAGGCAGCATATAGCTGGATCATTTTTTTCTTTTCCTTTAATTCATTCTGCTAGTCTCTGTCTTAATTGGCAGGTTTAATCCAGTTATATTTAAAGCAACTACTGATAGGAAAGAACTACTTCTGCCATTTTTCTATTTTTTATACATTATATCATTTTAGTCCCCAAGTTCCTCTAATATTGCCTTTGTATGTGTTTGACTTTTTCTAGTGTACTGTTTTGATTCTCTTCTAATTTCCTCTTTTGTATAGACTTTTAGTTCTTCTTATAGTGGTTACCATAATGAACAATCCTACACTTAGAACAATCTAGCTTGAACTGAACATTTGTTTTCAATACCATACAAAAACTGCTCCTATACAGATGTGCTTCCTTTATGTTATTGTCACAAATTACATTTTTATATATTGTTTACCTAATTAACAGAAAATTATAATTATCTTTATGCATTTGGCCTTTAAGTCATATAGAAAACAAAAGAGAAGTTACAAACCAAACATGAAATAATATTGCCTTTTGCATTTACTTATGTATTGGATTGGCCAAAAATTTCATTGTTTTTTTTTTTGGTAAGATGGCTCTAGTAGTGCTTAGTTGTCTTTAATTTCATTTGAAACAATTTTGTTAGATTTTATTGTGGCAGCTGTCATATCAGCATGCATTTTTTAAAAACTTATCAAAATTGGTGAATTTTTGTGTGGCCATTTTAATATTGAAGATGGAAGAAAATATGCAACACTTTGGCATATTATGCTTGATTATTTCAAGAAAGGTAAAAATGTAACTGAAGTGCAAAAAACAATTTGTGCAGTGTGTGGATAAGGTGCTGTGACTGATCAAATGTGTCAAAAAGTGGTTTGCAAAGTTTTGTACTGGAGATTTCTCACTGGATGATGTTCCGTGGTTGGGTAGACCAGTTAAAGTAGGTAGTGATTAAATTGAGAAATTGAGAACAATCAGTGTTATACTACACAGGCAATAGCTGACATACTCAAAATATCCAAATCAATAAAGTTACTGGTGAAAATGAAAAATGTATTTTATTTTATGGGAACAACCATACACACTTTTGGGCCAACCCAAGAGTTATCTTTATTGGAGTTCTTTGTTTCTTCATGTGGCTTTGAGTTACTATCTAGTGTGCTTTTATTTTAGTGTGAAAGAATCCCGTTAGCATTTTTTTTGTAGGGAAGGTGTAGTACCTACAAAGTCTTTTAGCTCTTTTTTGAATTATCACTAGAGGATATATTTATTGATTTTTAAGAGAGAGAGAAAGAGAGAGAGATCAATGTGAAAGAGAAACATATTTACCCAACTGGGGATCAAACCCGCAACTTCGGTATGTGTCCTGACTGGGATTTAAATCTGACACCTTTTGGTGTATGATGCTCCAACCAATTGAGCCACCTGGCCAGGGATCATTTAGCTTTTGTTTATCTGAGACTCTCTTAATTTCAACTTCATTTCTGAAAGATAGTTGTGGTTGACAGTTTTATTTTTCTTCAGTCTTTTAGAAAGTTATCCCAATGCTGTCTGGCCTTCATGGCTTCTAATGAGGAATTAACTGTTAATATTTTTAAGAATCTCTTATATGTGACAAGTTACTTCTCCCTTACTGCTTTCAAGGCTCTGTGCCTTTGGCTTCAACAGTTGGATTATAATGTGTCTCAGAAAGTCTTATTTTGTACATGAAGTTTATAATACATGGAATTTGTTGAGCCTCTTGGATGTGAAGATTCATATCTTTTAAAAGATTTGGGAAGTTTTCAGCCATTTATTTCTTCAAATATTTTTTCTGCTCCTTATTCTTTTTCCAATCCTTTTGGAACTTATGTGTATGTGATTTATGGTGCCCCACCTGTCTCTGAAGCTGTGTTGTTCTGTATTACTATTTGATTTTTGTTTCTTATGTTCTCTGTTCCTTTTTTCTGCCTTCTTTTGAATTAATTGCATTTTTTAAAACTCCATTTTTATATTCATTTTGCTGTATTCTGTTTTATTATTTAGTGATTGCTTTAGTATTTCCAATATCCATCTTTAAATTATGATTGTCTGCCTTCAAGTTATGTTGCACTACTTCTCATATAATACCCTTATAATGGTGTAATCCTATTTCTTTCCTATTTTTGTTTGTGCTATTGTTGTCATACATATTTATTTTTACATGTGATACATGCTCCAAATACATGATTATTATTTTTTGTTTCAGTTCTATTATCTTTTAAAGAAAGTAATAAAAGGGAAAAAATCTTTTCTATTGACATTTTTGATATTTTTCATTTCTGGCTTGAATCTAAGTTCTCATCAGATATTATTTTTGGTGCTAATGTTTCTTGTAGTGCTGATCTTCCAGGTATGAATTATTTCAGCTTTTGTTTGCCTGTAGACTTCTTGAATTCACCTTCATTTTTTTGCTGGACACTTTTGCTGGATGTGGAAGACACAGCAGACAGTTTTCTTCTTTCATCATCTTAATTTAAAGTTGGCATTTCATTTTATTTTTAGTCAAGATATCTGCTTCAATTCATATCTTTATTCATCTGTATATAATTTGTCATCCTTTTTTTCCTATGATGACTTTTAATATTTTCTTTTAATCATTTATTTTTAATTATTTCATTAGGATGTGCCTTGGAGTAGTTTTCTTTAAGTTAATTTGTTTAGTATTTATTGAGACTTGAGTATGTAAGCTTAAAGTTTTCATCAAATTTTGGCCATAATTTGAACGTTTTTTTCTGTTTTCAAGCCTTTACTTTTTCGGACTTTAATTTCACATATGTTAGATCACTCAATATTGCCACAAAGGTTAATGATGCTCTGTGCATTTTTTTAGTTTTTCTTTTTTCTATACTTTAGTTTGAGTAGCATCTATTGCTGTATCTTCAAGTTTATTGATCTTCTTCTGTAGTATCTATTGTGCTCTTAATTCCACCTACAGAGTTTTCATTTTAGAAACTGCATTTTTTTTTGTTTTTAACTTATTCATTTTGTTTGTTCATTAGTTTGTTTTAAATTTGTTTTAATTTATTCATTTTCTCTTTTCATTGAGTTTCTATTTTTCTTTAAATACTTTTACATATTTATAACAGCTCTTTTTAAATTCTTTGTATACTAATTCAATCATTCCTAGGTCTTTTTTAATTGATCCATTTTATCTCTTGTTATGGGTCACATTTTCATTATTCTTAGCATGTCTAGTAATTTTTGACAGGATGTTGGACATTGTAATTTTTACATTATGATATGCTATATTTTGTTATATTCTTTAAAACTCTTAGGCTTTATTCAGAGAACCATTTAAGTTATTTGTATATCACCAGGATCCTTTTTGAGAATTCTTTATAAGTTTTGTTAAGGTAAGTTTAGCATAGGCTTTATTCTAAGCCTAGTTTACTCCTGCTGTTAGTGAATGACCTTCATGGCATTTCTACTAAATTCAGGTTTTTAACAAGGACTCTCCACTCTGATGGTGAAACAGAAACTTCTTCCAGTCCTTTTTAAGTTCTGAGACATCTTCACTTTATTGAACTTTTGCCACTTTTTGCCTTGCTTCATGACATTTAACTTTAGCCATATGTGATTTGGTATTCAGAAACAGACTTAAGGGTACCCTTGTGCAGATTTCTGCAGGTCTTTCTATACACAGACTTGGTATACAAACTCCATTCTGGTACTCTGCCCCTCAGTTTCCTTGACTTTCCAGCCTCTCTCAATTTGGAAAGACTATTATGTTCTGCTTGGGATTCCACTGTCCACACCACAGTCAAAAAATTGTCTATAGACAGAAATCCAGGGTGATTATTGGACTCTCCTCTTTGGTGTTCCTTTTCTTGCAGATCACAATCTTGTATCATCTGATGTCCAATAACTGAAAACACACCAACACTCCAATAACTGAAAACACCAGATTTATGGTAGGGTAAATCTGGTCTCAGTTAATTCACCATATTCTGAAATAAGAATCAACTATTAGATTTTTATATATTCTTTTCTAAGATCAAACAATATTTGCAAGGAAAAATGTAACACAATGGTTAAAAGTATGCACTTGAAAATCTAACAGTCAAAGTTTTTGTTCTAGTACTTACTAGGCAAATAACTTTGGCTAAATGAGAAAACTCTAAGCCTTACTTTACTCAACTGTAACAGAGGGATAACAATATTATCTACCTGTAGAATTTTTCCAAGGATTTAATCAGATAATAGATATCGTGAGCTTAACATAGTGCTTGCCACATATAAAATCCTCAGAAACAGCCTTGGCTAGTGTGACTCAGAGGATTGAGCACCAGCCTGTGAACCAAAGGGTTACTGGTTCGATTCCTAGTCAGGATATGTGCCTGGATTGCAGACCAGGTGCCCAGTATGGGGTCCATGAGAGGTAACCACACATTGATGTATCTCTCCCTCTCTCCCTCACTTCCCCTCTGTCTAAAAATAAGTAAATAAATAAAAATAAAAAATTCTCAAAAACATTATTATTATTATTATTATTATTATTGCTTTATGTTCAATTAATTTTGTAAAATTTTTTTTAAAACCATTTATATTAACTTTCTATTTCTGCTGGGACAATTTACCACAAATTTAGTGGCTTAAAATAACACAAATTTACTATCTTATAGTTCTGGAGTTCAGAGCTCTAATGTGGGTTTTAACTCTAAAATAGGCTAAAACAAAGATATTGTCAGGATTGCATTTTTCTGAGGTCTCTAGAAAACAATCCATTTCCTTAGCTTTTTCAGTTTATAGAGGCTTCCCACATTCCCTGGCGTGTGCTCGTTCACCTTCCTCTTCAAAGCCAGCAACAGAAGGTTGAGTCCTTACATCCCATGACCCCATTATTTCTGTTGTCATGTCTTCTCTGACTCTGACTATCCTATCTGTCTCTTTCACATTTAAGGACCCTTGTTATTCCATTGGGCCCACCCAGATATTTCAGAGTAGTCTCCCCATTTTAAGATCCTTAACTTTAATTACATCTGCAGAGTTTCTTTTGCCATGTAAAGTAACATACTTTAGGTTCTGGAGATTAGAATGTGTACATGTTTAAGGGGCATAATTCCACCTACCACAATCCTATCAATGGTCCTTAGAGATTCATATTTATTTAATTTGCAAAATACATCAATCCTATCCCAAGGTCCCTAAAGTTATCAACTCTTGTGGCATTAACTCAAATCTAAAATCTCATCTAAATTTTTTCACCTCAAATGTCCCAAATCTGATCATCTAAATTTACTAAATTAGGTATGGATGGAATTTTGGGTATGATCCATTCTAGAGAAAAATTTCTCTCCAACTGTGTTTCTGTGAAACAAGTAAACAATTTATCTACTTTCAAATTGGGGTAAGCTAGGATAGCAGATATATAAGAATATATTCTTTCTCTTTTAAAAATGGTGAAAATGGAACTGATCCTAAATAATTTAAAAATCCAAGCAGACAAACATGAAAGCCCAGCAATAATCCTCTGTAGTCCGCGGTTCTACTTCTGAGCTCATGGCTATGCCCTCTGGGTTTGGATCTCTGTCCTTGGAACCATCCCTTCTGTTACTGGAAAGGTAGCACATATTTGCAGATGAGTAGTTTTTTCAGCATGACAGTTTTCTTTCATTTTCACACTTTTTGTCTCTTTAAGTCCAAGCTGACAGCATTTCTGTTGGTATGGCATTCTCAAGAACCTTGTGGGTCTCCCATATGTATCATGGGATTTACTCCATTATATAAAAATGTCCTCCACAGATCTTTTTTGGATAACCTCTTTTCTATTCCTGGCTTCTGCTGAGATGGCTGGGGTTCATAAATCAAAGGGATTCATAGATTCTTCTGAGTGACTGAATACTTTGGTATTTTGACCCATCCAAGACCCTAGCCAAAGGTTGTCCAGTCACATCCTTAGATTTCTTTTTAGATCACACTTTCTGGACAGTGAATCTCCTAATTTTACCATCTTTTGCAATCTGGATAGACTGAGAATTTCTCAAGTTATCAAGTCTTAGTTCCTTTTTGCTTAACAGTTCTTCCCACAATCTATTTCTTTCTCTAGTTACAGCAAAAAGAAACGTATCCACCCCTTCAAAACTTTTCTTAGAAATCTCCTCAGCTAAATATTCAAGCTCATAATTTCCAAATTTATCTTTCCAAATAACTCCCAGACAACATTCACCTAAGTTTTCTGCCACTGTACAGCAAGAATCCTCTTTCCTCTAACGTCCAGTAACATTTTCCTAATTTTTATCTGAGCTCTTACTAGGAGACTTCTTAACATCATATTTCTACCGACAGTCTGTTTAAGGCAATTTAGACTTTTTCTATAATGTTCCTCAAAATTCTTCTGGCCTCTAGCCATTCCCCATAATCAAGGCCACTTGCACATGTTTAGGTATTTGTTATAGTAGCACCCTACTTCTGGTACCAAAATTTGTATTAATTCCCACTGTAACAAATTACAGCAAATGCTGTTGTAACTAATCACAACACATTTAGTGGACTTAAACAACACATTTATAATCTTTGGAAGTCAAAAATCCAAAACAAGTTTCATTGAGCTAGAGTAAAGGTGTCATCAGGACTGCAGTCCTCCTGGAGACTCCAGTAGACAATCCACTTCCCTGTCCTTTCCGTCTTACAGAGACTGTCAGTGATTCTTAGTTCATGTGTCCTTTCTGTGTTCAAAGCCAGCAATGGTAGGTTGAGTCCTCATACCACATCACTCCAATCTTCTTTCTGTCATCATATCTTTTCTGATTCTCTTTTGCCTCCATCTTTCAGTTATAAGGACTCTTGTAGTTACACTGAGTCCACCCAAATAATCTGGAATAATTGCCCCATCTCAAGATCCTTAACTTCCTCACATCTATAAAGTCTCTTTTGCAATGTTGGGTAACAAATTTACAAGTTCTATGGATTAGGATATGGACATCTTTGAGGGGGCATTATTCAGCCTACCACACCATTGTATAAGCATTATTGTATATCGCCCTACCTCTTTTTCTCCCATTAAATCACTCATTAACTACATGCAAAGATTTTTTTTTTTTCAATTTCAGGTTACATTCAGTATTATTTTGTATTGGTTTCAGGTGTACAGCATAGTGGTTAGGAAAGATTATTTTTAATAGAAAGCTTACATATAAACAAAAAGAATAGCTATTTGTCTTTAAAAGAATTTAATTCTCTGGATTTCAATTTACTTATGGGGAAGAATGACTAGAAAGTCTCTTGGGGCTTTCTATGTCTACAATTTAATAAATTGAATGTACCTGCAGTTTGATTAAAGCAGGGCATGAAATGTGTTCATTGTAAAGTAGATTCAAGGCTTATGAACAAGAGCCTCCTATAGCTTTTCAAGAAGGTTCAGGTCTTTGGATAAAAGAGCCCTACAGCTGCTTTTGCAACCAGAAAAGAACTGTACAAATCTAATTACATATGAAGTACCTAAGCAGAACAAAACAGGCAACTGGGGAAAGGCTTAGAAGTCAAAGAACAGAGATGAGAAAAGAGGGCTGGCACAGGCTCAGTACTCAGGAGGGATACCTCCTAGCAGTTTTCCAAGGGGATCCAACCAAGGTGCAGGTGAAAGCTCAATCATCAAACACTTGCAAAGCCCTTTCCGGAGGTTATGCAATGGAAAAACAGACAGACAATGACTCAGAGCCTTAGCTGTATGTGGGAGCCACTGAAACAAACTGTCAAAGGGGAAAGGTGGATTGCAACAGCTTCCACCAATGGTACTATGGCAGTATATAAATTAGGTGTAGGGTGGAGGCCAAAGTCTGAGTCAAAAGTATTGTCAGTGATCAAGAAAGTGCCTGTAGGTTACTAGTCAGCATGCCTGACAAGGGTTGGGAGAAGATGACTTCTCTGCTGGGACCTTGTCAGCTGTCCTGCTGCCACACTGAGAAACAGTTTGTTGTGGCAAGAGAGTCAGAAAAGTCTACATTCTTGATCTGACCCATTTACCTGAGAATTTTCACCATGTCTTTGGCTTAAAGCTAATAGGGGGTACCGAGTCGCACGATGAAAGAAGCAGGGTTCTTTCTTGAGTTTAATGAAGAAGTGTAACTCATTTTTCCAGAGTTATGCCGGAAACCATGAGGGAACATGGGTAGCAGAGCTAAGCAATGGATCACTAGAGATTGGACCAATTGTTTGTCTAGAATAATTTGAACAGCACTGCTGTGAACGAATTTCCATGTGGAAGGAAAGGAAAACCTTCCATGCTCATAATGAAGAAAAGAAGTAATAGAGAAAAATCTTTGATGTTTATTTCCACTGTAAGATTATAGAGAATTCTCCTTACCAATGTTTTGGTATATATGCCACAAACCGGTATATATGTCAAATTACTGGAACATGTGATTAAAACAATTTTCTTTCAGGTAGATCTAATCTTTAGTATGTGGGCACTGGATCAGTAGGTTGTCTGGGCCATAAGTTCACTGAGAAATTCAGTGAAAAAATTACTAAAATTACTTGTAAGTCTGGGTTGCTTTAACAGTTTGATCAAAATGGTATACTTGGTATATCTGAGCAGAAATTTTTAAAATGTCCTTTGATATAAGAAAGAGGAAAACAATACCAGTTTCATAAATTAAACTCCAAATCTCAAGGCAAAGAATGGGCCTCCTCATGGCTTGCTCTTGGGCAGAATAACAGATTTCTTTTGGTTGATTCTATAGGGTTGGTTGTTTCTACATTCCATCTCAGACCAGAGTTAAGTGAAATGTATAATTGCAGCCTTCCCCAACTTATGAGTATAATTGTAAGGCAGGACCTATTTTCTTTTCTAGAATTTGAAAATCTCATGCAGAGGAGCTAGTGATGGAAAGGAGAAGGTATCATAGAAAAATCTTCCTGGCTTTCTAGTAGCATTAGCAGTAATAGCAAAATCAAGCTTGGCGGTAGCAGTGGACTGGTTTGCAGTAGCAGTTGGGACAAGACTGAATCTATAGGGTAGCAGAGGCAGCAGGACTAGAGTGGATGGTGGTTTCCCCAAGACTGAGCTCCTGGGGGTAGATGTGCAAGTCATAGTGTTTAGTGTCCTTGGCAACCTCAGAGACTGCCTCACTGGACAAGTTTGGCAGGATGATCTGGGGCTTTATTCCTTGCTGTGTAGCTTCAAGCTTGGCTTTCCAGCCCTCCTATTTATTTTGTAAGCTGCCTAATGCCATTTTTTTAATTTTATTTTTTATTTAATTTTAATTATTTTATGTTTCCTAAAGCCATTTTAATGGGTTCTTTTTGCTTGGGTTCTGCTAGACTTTGGTTTGCTGCTTGTAAATCAGAACCTGATGGATACTTCTGGGACTGTTAAAATACAGATCATAATCAATTAGAACATCTGGCACTGGGGCACCAGAATCTAATTTTTTAATGATCCTTAATCAGTCAAGATTTTTTTTTCTATAGCAAGTGATGAAAAACCAAATTCGAAGCAATTCAAGCAAAAAGAAAAAAAGGTATCCACTCCTATAACTTAAAACTCTAGGGGATAGATATGCAGGAAGTACTAAATGTGGAATTTAAGCAGTGCCTTCAGGATTTGGTTTCTCTGTTTGCTGGTTCTGTTTTCTGTGGCATTTTCCTCAGTCTCAACTTTCATGTGGGAGCAAGATGGTTGCAGCAACTCCACACCTCACATCCTCTCTGCTGTAGACAGGGCACTCGTCTTTGTCCTAGAAGCCATGTCTCTGATGGAGATCCACAGCGGAAACCATCACTGTGACCAAAGGGGTGAAAAGCTCTAAGAAGCTGGCCTGAGTCTCCTGCCACCTCTGGAGCCCAGATTCTCCCAGGAGTAGATTTTCTCTCTTGGCTTATAGTGGCAACTTTTTGTTAACCATCTTTCTTGAGGGCTCTTGTCATCCTCACACTTACAGTTCATGAGTGAATGAGTAAATAACTCATGAATAGATTGAACACTTACTGGGCTTTTGTTAGGCAAAGGGGGTTTAAAGTTGCCTATGATATCATCCTTCTTTTAAAAGAACATAGATTCTGGTAGGGGAGACACATAAGTATTTAACCAGTATTAAAATCCATTTGATTTATTGTTGAACATCAGTCTAATGCTTGGCACTATTCTAGTGCTGGTGATACAGTAGTGAATAAAATATAGTTCTTGTCCTGATAGTGCTTACATTATAATGGAATAAGGCAGAAGATAAACCAATAAATAAACAACATAGGCGACAGTGATCAGTACAATTGAAATATAGTCAGACAAGGCTTCTCCGAGAGAGTGGCAGAGATGTGAAGGAAGGGTGGGAGTGAGCATGTGGCTATCTCCAGGGAAGAACATACTAGGCAGAGAAAACATAAGGTATAAAGGGTGTGGATCATGCTTGGCTAGTGTAGTTGGGCAGAGTTTTCTGGAGCGTGTGGAGATGAATGTAAAGAAGGTAGGAGTGGGGACAGGTTGTGTAGGGTCTTGTAAGCCATTGTAATGCCTCCTATGTGGGAGTGACTTGGGGATTTTGAGCAGAGACGTCAATCACTCTGGCTATTGTATAAAGGGAGACAAGGATAGAATCTGTTGTAGGGGCTGTTACAGTAATCCAGGTGAGAGAAAATGGGGCTAGTCAGGGTGATGAGTAGAAAGTGGCTGGATTGTGGATATATTCTGAAGGCAGATCTTAAAAGATTTGCTGCTAGGTTGAGTGTGAGGTGGGAGAGAAAGAAAAAGGTCAAGTGTGACTCCAAGGTTTTTGGGTTAAGAAACTAGAAGGATGAAATTGCCACTTACTGAAAAGGAAAAGATTGCTGAAGAAATTTGGTAAGCTGCCTATAGAAGTCAAGGGCATGTGTTAAGTTGGCAGTTGTGTATTCTACTCTAGACTTCCAGGTAGAGGTTTGCACTAGAATACTTATTTGGGCACTATTAACTTTAGAGGTGGTATTTAAAGCTATGAAATTGATGGTATCACCTAGAAAGCAAGTAGATAAGGCCTAGAAAAGAGCACTCCAGGTTTTAGAGATCGGGCTGCCCAGAAACAGCAGCAAAGAGGACGGTGTAGTAAATCACTGCAGTGAGCTAGAAGGAGAACCAAGAAAAAGTACTGCCTAGCAGCCAAGAGGAGAAAATCTTTCAAGAAGGAAGGAGTGATTAATGTTGCAACTATAAGAGGTCAGTAAGATGGGGATTAAGGACTCACTAATTTTTATGGTAATGTTGAAGACATTTGTGACTTTGTCAAGAGTTATTTTGCTAGAATAGTTGAGAATAGCTCGAATTGGTGAAAAGACCAATTTAAATATGTTCCAGAGATAAAGGGATAAAAGGAGGGGATAACAGTGAATATTGACAATTTCTGATGGAGCTTTGCTACAAAGGAGAGCAGAGAAATGGGAAGGTAGCTGGAAGAGATGTGGGGTCACACGAAATCAGTGTGATAAGTGCATATAAATATAGGGTACTTCGAGAGTCTGTAGGAAGTTTGCTTGCAGTAAATATAGGATGGAGTGTAGAGGAAGGTCCAAGAGCTCATTATAATAGCAAATGAGGAGGTTTCTCAAATGAGGGTTCTGTTTGAAGATACATAAATGTGACACAAACTGCAAGCAGTTTGGAATGGCTGAAAGAAAAAGCCATGAGGCAAACTGGAAGGATATTAGGCTAAAGGATAGTAAGGCTCATACCTTGAAGTAAATTTTACTTTTTGAATTAAGGAGAACTTTTGAAATAGTTTAAGTAGGGGAGTGAGGTGGTGAGATTTTCATTTTCCAAAGAGAAGCCTGGAAGCAGTGTGGAAGATGGACTGTGGTGGGGATAGGCCAACGCCAAAGCAACAGGAGGTTGCTGCATTGTTAGCCTAGGCGAAAACTGATGAAGACTGAGTTTAGGCAAATGACAGTGAAATTAGAGGGAACGCATGTGCAAGATGTGAGGAAGGTAAGATCTATAAGATTTTCTGACTGTCTTGAGGTCAAGAATGGAGTGTGCAAGGAAGAAATGTAGCAGGACTGTCACTTCTTCCTTTAGGCATTAGATACATGGTGGGTCACTAGCAGAACTAAGGATTACAGGAATGATAGATAGAGCAAAAGAAAAGAAAATAGAGGAAGAACTCACGGACAAGGACAATAGTGTGGTGCTTGCAGGGAGGGACAGGTGGGTGGGGGTGGAAGAGCCAGGGATAAATGGTATAGGGGGATAAATGGTAGGGGGAAAAATACAATAAAAATAAATGCTGTTTTAGTTTTGGGTATGTTGGATTTAAAAGATATGTGGAGAGTTTCAGTTGAGAAATCTAGTAGACCTTATGAGTTTGTAATTCTAAATATAGGTTTGGGCTGGAGATACAGATTTGTGAATCATGAGACATAAATGTTGGCTAAGTCACGGATTTGGATGAAGTCACTCAGAAAGAGGATGTAGAGCAAAGGTAGGACCTCACAGTTCAGCTGTATGTAGCTAGAGGAAAACATCCACCTGTGCCGATTGGCCTGACTTTAAATCTATGACCACATATTTTTAAGTCATCCTTCCATGGCAATGCCACAATCTTCTCAAACTTCTAATGACTCTTAATCTCTCTTCATGCTTTGAAGACTTCACATCTAATTAACTGAGAAACCAGGAATGATTATGAGGGCACATCACATTCTCACCGTGAAATCTACCAGTTACTCGGCATCTGTACACACAGCTTGCTTTTATTCCTGTTGCAACAGGTAAACCTCTCCAGCTCCTTTATAACCCTAGTTCGATCCAGGGTATCTTGTCCCCTCTCTTCTATGCAAGGACTTTGCTTTTGCAATCATCCTCTTTCTCTTTTGCAGCTCAGCTTTAGTTTTTACTCATCATCCCCATCCCCGTGCTGTGATATGTCCCATCTGTGTAAGGCCTCTTCTGACCCCACATTCACATCCCACTATCCCGCCTCCCATTTCTCTGCTCTCCTTTGTAGTGGCTCTCTTGTAAGAGTTGTCTGTAGTCACTCTCTCACCTCCTGTTATTCCTGGAACACACTCCAGTCAGGCTCTTGTCCTCTGATTCCACTAAAACCAATCTTATGGTTGGCAAAGGTCTCTTTCTTGCCAGATTCAAAAACACTTCTTGAACTTCATCTTAGTCATCCTCTCAGCAGTATGTGACATAGATGATCACTCCCTTTCCTTGATACACTTTTTTTTGTAGTTGTTGGGTTCCAGAACCTCATATTTCCTTATTTCTCCGGCTGCTTCATTTTCAGTTTCTTTACTGGACCTTCCTATTTTCCCTGAAATTGAAAAGGTGAAATGTCTCAGAGCTGAGTCCTCAGCTTTCTCTTCTCTACTTTCCTCCCTAGGTGATCTCATCCGGAGTCATGTCTTTAAATAACATCTGGTCACATATGTCTCAGAGAGGTCTTTCTTCTCCATGACTCTCCTACTCTGTTTTGTTTTTCTTCATGGCAATTATCACTATTTGAAATCATATATATATGTATATATTTAAACTTATTTACTTATTGTCTGTCTTCCCCATGAGAACAGGGATCTTGTCTGTTTTGTTTTCTGTTACATCCTCAGCAACTAGAACAGTGCCTGGAACATAACAGACTTTAAAAATATATTCAATAACTATATGTTCTGAAGAGACTTTGATAGCTTTTTTTCTTATTCTTTTTCTTTAATAAAAATTTATTTGAGCCAAAAAGAGGATATACCCTGAAGCAAGATCTCAAGAGACTGAAAAAAATGCTTCCTTTCTTTCCTATTCTTAACTCATCAAAGGAAAATCATTAGCCTCTAGCATGAAAAGATATGAGCCAAGAAAATACACCTGGGAGATGTAGAAATTTAAGAGGCAACTGAGAAAAAGGTCTCTGACAAGGAGGTCAATAATTAACAAATAGAAGGAAAGAAAGGGGGAATCTATGAGGCTTACATAAGCAAAATTTCAAGCTAAAGTGTTAAAATAAAAGCAGAAAAGTATTTAGATTGGAAAAGGAAAGGACAAGGATATTTCATAGGTAGATGAGAAATTTTTGCTATTTTGGAGCTGTGGAAAGAGGAAAAAAGTGTGGAATCCCAATCTAGCTATGGAGGGACTTTGGAGGGAGAGGTGGTGCTAGAGGCAGATGGTGGTGGTGGGATGGGGAAATGAGGTGCTGCTGTAACAAGTACCTAAGTAGGTGGAAGTGGCTTTGGAACTGGGTAATGGGTATAAACTGGGAGAATTTTGAGGTGTATGTGGGAAATATGGGAATTAAGGGAAATTCTGGTGAGAATTCAGACAGAAAAAAGGAGAGCTGGAGGAAAGCCTCCATCTTCTTAGGGAATACATAAATAATGTTGGCAGAAATGAGAACATTAAAGACCATTCTGGTGAGGGGTCCGATGGAAATGAGTAACTTGTTACAGGATATTGGAGGAAAGGCAATCCTTGATATAAAGTGGCAAAGGACTGACTGGATTGTGTTCATGTTCTAGTATTTTATGGAAGGTAGAACGCATGAGCAATGAAACTGGATATTTAGCTGAGGAGATTTCTAAGCAAAGGTTTAAAAAAGTGACTTGGTTATAGTAAAGTGAGAGAACAGAGAGACGAATTGAAAAAGGAATTGTTAAATAATTCCACAATCAGAACTTAAAGACTTGGAAAATTTCGGCCTATCCATTTTGCAAAAAAAGAAAGGAAAAAAAGAAAGACATTTATGTTGTTTAATCCATCAGTCTATGGGATTTTGCTAGAGCACTCCAAGCAGACAAAGACGACCTGGGGCCGGTAACTCCCAGAGAGGGGCCGTGTGCAGCGGTGTGAGCTGGCTGGTTTTCTCCTCTGGATTGAGCTTGGGGTTTTGCTCTGCATCAAAATGGTCTGGGAACTGGTTCTTCAAAGGTGGAATCTTTCACTTGGCCCTTGGCCCTTGCTAGGTAATTAATTGTCAAGGTAGGTCATTTTCTTGTTTCCAGAGGGGAGGAAGGTCTTCTTAGAAGAAGGAGATATAGCTTTCGTGAAAACCTGCTTGGCTTGGAAATTACCACTTTTTCTGCCTGACCCAGAAAGGAAAGCTCCTATTCCTGCCTCAAAGGGAGGTTTTTAAAGCATAAAAATGTGGAAATGGGCAAGTAATTCAAGAGCCTCAGGGTACAGCAGAGGTGCCAAGGCTACCCAGAGGTTGGAGTTTATAAAAGGCAAAAAGACATCCTGAGGACAAGTTTACACAAGAATGCTCAGGAAGGGACATAAAAGGAGGTGAGGCAAGAAACCTCAAGATTAACTTGGAATCTTGTAAATCTTTTTGAGAAAATCTCCAACCCAAGGGCTGTCAAAAAGCCTTCCTGTGCTGGCCTCAGATGCTTGCACTTGCCCCAAACCTGCTCCCTCATTGGATGTGCAACTGGAACCAGGTAGATACTCAACTGTGGGAGCCTTTGAAGTAAATCATTTCTTGCTTAGTACTCCCCCCAGGAAGGAAGGGATACTCCAGGGAGCAGGTGCTGGCATGGCTAATGCAGAGGTCTGGCCCTTCCAGGAGATATTTCGAGGAGAAAAGCAGAGTGATTTCCTTCCTTCAGATATTCTCCCATCTCCACACCCACCACGAACAATCTTGGAAGTGCTGTTGAATAACCAGATTAAATGTTCCCCTCTCTATTTTACTTGTCTATTGACACATGCAAAGCCTCTAAGGAAAGTGATACCTTTGAGAGAAGGGTGCAGATTAGTAAATCTACTAGGCTGTTGTTCCTTAATTCTTGCTAAACTTCCTACTAAAGCAGCTAAGGAATCTACTCTCTATTTAACACTAAATTTGTTTAAAAAAAAACATTAATAAGTTCATACTTCTAACACCTGCAAGAGGTTGTGCTTTTATTAAAAGATGAATATTATTTAGCCTTTTTAAGGCATCTGCAAAACCCTTAATAAAGATAAGTATGTTTCACTGGCCATGCTCCAAAGATGAAGCTAGAAACTTTAAAAATATTACTATAAATGTTATTTTTACCAATGTGCCAAGGTTTTGTTCAAATGACTTGTTACTTTTTGGAGGTATTAACTATTAATGCACCTCAGTTTGTTAATGTTTTTACTGACACATTATCTAGACAATGTCTTCTAGTGTGATGGACAAACACAGTCTGAGGACTAATGCCTGACAAAGCAAATTGAAAGTGGGAATGTTTAGACAATCTTGTAGTATTAAGAAGAATGGTGTGCTTGCAGAATTTCTTCTTGCCACCTATTTGACAGGTTCTAACTGGACTAGGAAGATTTACTGTTAGATACCATACAAATAATGGAGACAATGTGAATTACAGAGAACTGATAAGATTATGTTACATGTACAAGAAATCTGCTTGTAAACATGATTTTTGCAGGAAGTGTATCAGTCAACAAAATAAAAAGCTATTCTTACCAAGTAGCATGGTCCTCTTACTTCACAGTTCTCCAGACATGGTTTCTGGACCAGCAGCCTCAGCTTCTGGTTAGAAATGCAGATTATCAGGCCCTACCCAGCCCTAGAGAACAGGAACTCTAGGGCTGGGTCCAGCAGCCTGCATTCCACCAGCCCCTCAGGTGATTCTGATGCATGTTAAAGTCTGGGAACCATTGTCTACAATCCACATCAGGACTGGGGCCAACAGTAGCTTTTCAGTTCTGTAATTACCTAGGAAGCTATGTTGGGAGATCTCAAAATATCAAATATGACTGTCAAATTTTCTACAGGTGGATGTTTTGTCTGGATAGATAGACAACTGATGACCTTTTTTCATTAATTCACTCATTCAATAAATATTTTCTGAATGCTTACAGTCTAGGCAGTAGAAAAGTAACAGTGAGTAAGATAGAAAAGAGTTCTGTTCCACAGGGTAACATTCTGGGCACAATATTTTCTACATATGAACATTTCAGGTGGAACACCATTGGTGGATGAAAGGAATGTAAATGATCCAGTTTGGTTAATGCCTAATTTCCCTAGTGCTTTTTCCTCAGCATTCCAGTTTATTCTGTAATACATGCTACCTGTAGAAAAAGGTCAGCTCTGTTAACAATAAGAGATGAATAAAGAAACCTTAGGGCCAATATGTAACTTCATAAAATGTATTTGATTGCTAGTGTCCATTCAATTTAGTGGTTTTGTTACAGGCAAAATAGGAAGTAAAGCATATTTTAATTCTCTCCACATTTTCTGCAGTTATTAACATATATGGTAAGAGAACAGAAACTTTAATGAAGAAGCCATAAAAACTGGACTTGTTTATTCACATAAGGGAACTAAATCCTTCCTTTTCTGTCACCATGAATAATCTCAAAAGTAATTATTAGACCCCAGTTGGCATACAAGGTTTCCGTGAACATTTATATGTTAGTAAGGCACTGTTTGTGGTCCCGGAGATGCCTCCTTTCTCAGAAGCCTTTCAAAAGCAAAGGGCTGTCTTTTAGAGGAAACTGTCAGGCTCCCTCTCTGGCCAGGCACAGGGACACCAGAATCACTTGTGTTTGAGCTTAGACCAACGCAGTACACGTTGTTTTTTTTTTCCCCTGGGGCAGGAAAAAAACAGGTACGGTTCCTAATTGAGGGTTGCAGTCTCAAATGCTTTGAAGGTGCTGGACTGGTGGCATGAATATATGAACAGGGAGGCATATGAGGCCAGAGAAAGTAGGAGGGCTGTACCTGGACAGGGACTGTTTCCTCCAAAAGTGGTTTAACTTTAGTTGTTCCAGTCATATCTATGCGTGGAGATATATGCTTGATTCATTTCTTAAAATTAGCAAATTAAAGGCCATATGAAGAGGTTCAGCTTCAGTGGTCTGGCTCCATCCAGACCGTGATCTCTGGTGTCCAGATACCAGTCTCTTCAGATTTTGTAGTTTTTTTTAACATATGTCAAACCAATAGAATATATTAATTTGACCTGTATGAAATTATTATCTTTGTAGGTAAAAAAAATGGTCAGATATTGGCTATCCAAATAATTAAACCTAATATTTTCTATCAAGAAGTAACCAAGACAGGATACATATGCTTTTACCCTTCTTCCATTCCCTAGAAATGAGGTATTTTTAGTTTGTATGACTGTTTCTCTCTCTGCAAAGCCAAATTCTCCTTCTGCGGTCTTAATTCAGTCATTCAAAATATGTTCAGTCATTCCAAACGTATTTTTTTAGAGGCTAAGAACACAATTATATACCCCATACTCGCACTCATTGTTCTTACAGTCCAGATTTACAGTAGTAAACAGGCAATTCTGTTAGAGTAACATGTGTTCAGGGAAGGCGAGGGTGCTGTGAGAGTACTGGTGAGGAGGGGACTAACTTAAAACTGGGAATTCAGGAAGGCTTCCTGGAAGAAAGGCCCTGAGAGCAGGAAGATGATCAGGATTTAGTGGGGCTGAGGGGAGGAGCAAGAGTGATGGGGGCAGATGAGAAACATGTTCAAAACTAAAAGGGAAGCTGACTATTTTTGATGAACTACATAAGAAGTTGAGCATGACTGGAGCATATTATGTGAGGAGCACAATGAGTTTAGAGAAGTATGGAGAGACCATATTATAAAGGATAATTTATGCGAGGTTAAGGTCTTTGGAGGCAATGACCAGTTATTGAAAGGTTCTAAAGGGAACAAGATGTAGTGTGATCAGATTTAAAATTTTAGTAAAGACACTTTGAGGACTATCGTAATAACAGCGGAAATAGAAAATAGTAACTTAAAATAAGCAATGGCAGTGGAAATAGAGAATTACTTAGAGAACCTTATGAAGAGGTAAAATCAGTAAGCCTGGTAATAGCTGTGGGAGAAGGAATACACTTTTAACTTATAAAATAACTTTAAGTCTTGTTTTTCAATTACAGTTTACATTTAACATTATTTTACACTAGTTTCGGGTGTGCAGCATAGTGGTTAGACCATCATATCCTTTACAAAGTGATTCCCCTGATATTTCCTGTACCTGGAACCTACCTTGTTATTGCAGTTTTATTCACTGCATTCCTTATGCTGTACTTTACAGCCCCATGACAGTTTTGTTATTACCAATTTGTACTTCTTAACTGCTTAATCCCTTCATGTCTTTCACCCAGTCCCCCAGCTCCCGTCCCCCACCCAGCAACCACCAGACTGCTCTCTGGGTCTATGAGTCTGTTTCAATTGTGTTTGTTTATGTTGTTCTTTAGATTCCACATGTGAGATCATATGGTATTTGTCTTAGCAATAATATGCTCTAGGTCCATCCATGTTTTCACAAACGGTAAGATTTCACTCTCTTTTTTATGGCTGAGTAATATTTCATTGCATATATGAAACACAGCTTTGTTTTATCCACTTGTCTATTGATGGGCACTGGGGTGACTTCCTTATCTTGGCTATTGTAAATAACGCTGCAATGGACATACGGTGCATATATTCTTTTGAATTAGAAGGAATATACACACTTTAAGAGGATTTCCAAGTATCTGACTGTGAACAACTGGTTGTTGATGTTTAGAGAAGCTGGGAACTGAAGAAGAGGAGCAGGTTTGGAATGAAAGATTATGAGCTCACTTTTGAACCTGTCGAGTTAGAGTTGGTTGTGGAAAGTCCAGTCTGAGATGAGGGTGAAGAGTTTGAAGATTTGTGAGTGACAGGAGACAGGCGAGGGGCTAAGGTTCCAAGGAAGGCAGGAGGAAGTGGGATCCAGAACACAGAGGAAGGTTTAGTCAGGAGTTGCTGGAGGGACACCTTCTAAAGGTTTGAGTTTTTACTTTTTGTAACCTTGGAGAGAGAGGAATAATCCTTTAGGAAACAATATATTTTATAATGATAAAACATTTAGTTGAAGTTCAGCATATTTTAGTGTGCTTCAGTTTTTTCTTCTTTTAAAATCAAAGATAGATTTAATTAATACTTTTTATGAAAATATAGCATGTACATTGTGATTCTATTTGGTAATTTCTAATCAATCTGCTTATATATCTATCATTTATCTATTTTACCTATTTATGTGTATTTATGCATATAGAGATATCTAGGAAGGTGCTTGTATATTTGGAATTATAGTCATTTTATTTAATGAGTGGTTATTTTTGGATTGCAAGAATTTGGAATGATTATTTTACTTTTTTCTTTATATATTTTGTATTATATAAATTTCTTTAATGAACATTATTTTTAAATTGACACATTTTTACATTAAAAATTAAAAATTTATAGAAAAGCACAATAAAGAAAAAAAATACCTATAATTTTACCACTCAGAAATAATTATTATTTTGTTGCATGTCCTTCCAGATTTTTTTCCTGAATATACATACATGGTCACACACATGCATATGCATTATTTTTAACCAAATTGAGGCCCTGCTATTCATACTTTATTTCAAATGTACTTATTTAGTATGCTGTGGATGTCTTTAATGTCAATAAATGAAGATTCACACAATTATTTAAGAAAATTCATTATGTGTCTATTCTAGAATTTATTTTACCAGTTTCTGAAGGATGAATGTTTACAATGTCCAGTACTTTTCATTATTATAAAAACAATCCTAGATGCATAGCTGTAATCATATATATTTGCATATATGTATGATGTACTTGTATATATTTTAATTATTTATTAAAGAAGTTTCCAAAAATAGATTTTCTGGGTTTAAATCTATACTTTTTGGGGAGGAGGGGGCAAGCAAATTGTGTGCACGTGTGTGCAGGTGTGTGTGTGGTGGCGTGAGTGTGGGGGGCTTGTGTATTTGTGCCAGCGTGCGTGTGTGCACACATGTGCAGGCGCAGGAGTAACCAGGCATCCCACAGGGTGCTGCACAGACCTGACCACTGAAGAACAAGAGTGAGTGCGTGTCTCCTTGGGGCTGAGAGTATGTCTTCCAGTGCCCAGCTGCAAGTGGAGTTGTCTTTGATTTCCATATTTTATCTTCAAAACTCATGCTGACTGTTGTAATCTAGTTTAAAAAATACATACATATAATGTCTTATGTATGCCTCTTGATCTTTGAGCAAATTTGATATTCCAGGAAAGTGTGTCAAGAATATCCTGTTCCTCACAAAACCCTCGTTACACTGCCCATTGTTTTGTTTGAAAAGCACATAAAAGGAATAAAGCAACAAAAGCTAATTGTTAATCAAGGAACTGTCAACCAAGCATTGGTCTAGGCTAGCATGGGGAATTACAAAGAAGAACAGAGTCCCTGCCTTTGAATGGCCTCCAATTTATTTGATTTCTCTTTAACAAGCCCATCAAAGGATTATCCTTAACCTGGTAAGTGAGTGGGCTAAGGTCTATGGTGAATTTGTTTGGCAGGATGGAAATTTCCTACTGCCTGCTATTCTTCGCACACTTCCAGGGTCTTGCTAATGTTTTGGGTTGAATTCTGAGGAATCCTCATCATTAGCATCATAGCATTTTAGACTCTGAGAAGGCGATAGGTACCCTACTGGCAGGAGCACAGTGTAATGAAGACTGGAGTTTTAGGCTTTCACACTTGACAGAAGTATAGCACAGAGCTTGAACTAGATGAACTAGATCCTAAATGAACCAGGACTTCCAAATTCAGTAGACTTTTTTGAGACACATGATATTACACACTTAAGGACAGAAAGGAAAATATCAACAGGAAAGGCTCTGACCAGCCATAAAAGTCACATTCAGAGCTCATTCTGTCTGTGGCTCTTTCACTTCTGGTTCTCTACCCCTTTTTCTCTCAGTGACCCTGATGCCCACCCCTTTTTCTCTCAGTGACCCTGATGCCCATCCCTTTTTCTCTCAGTGACCCTGATGCCAAGAACAATGTAGGTAAATGTTTGATGAATAAATAAATCAAAGGCATTAAATTGTGCCTAGCACCTTGCACTTACAAAAAGAATTAAGACATGCTCCTTAGTTTTAATAAGATCTTTAACCTCAAGGATTTATATAGAGAATGTTGGCTTGCAAACCTTAAGCAAACCAAGAGACTTTTTCTCATCTTGTGAGCTGTGTCTCCCTGTCCCTTGGTCCCAAGATTTTGCCGTTGCATTCTTTGGGTCTGGCTGTGGGGGGTCTATGGCAAGGAGAGTGTCCTGTGTCTGTCCTTTTCTGTCCTGACCCTGTGCTGGGATCTCTGACTTTTACCTGGCTGCTTTGCTTAATGTGCTGCTTTGGAAGCTCCTGACCTTGAACTTATGTTCTCCAAGGACACTGTCTATGTTTCTCCTGACACATGCACACCTTTATTCCTTAGGAAGGAAGCACCTGTCTCCTTGCTGTGACCTGAAACCTTATAAGATCATCAGCATGACTTGCTCCCACTCATGTTGCCACCAAAGTAGAAGACTAGATAGATATACTGATTCCGAAATGTCTTTGCCAAGTTACCAGTCAGGACTGAGCTGAAGAACTGGTAGGGCACAGGGCAAGCAAGGCATAGAGACACACTGATGTGCAATAAGTTAAGCTGACTTTGACTTGTTTTATTTATTGAAATGAGCAGAATTGGATTAATCATAGTCCTTGGTTCATAAAATATTATTGTCATGGTTTCATGAATGGCTCTTTATTTTAATTGTTTATTTATGCTTTTAATAGTATAATAGACAATGAATCCACTACTTGCTCAACAACAATAATTACCAATACCTGTGTATATTTTCCTGTTTATTTGTTTTTTAATTTCTCCTTTTACTGATAATTATGAGACTTTTGGCAACCATGAGGTGAAGCGGATATCTTTACTTAAATATAATCTAGTCTATAAAAAAAATCCTCTAGGCGCCAAACTTTTGGGTGCAGCCATTCACAAAGGCAGTTTCGTGAATTATAGAATGGAAACTGAAGACCTGGTGTGGAAATTGCAGCAGGCAGAGGTATGACTAAGAGCTGGAACAAGTATTATTTTGACCCTACTTTATAGGGGCGCACTGGCATGCTGCTGCCAGGGTGCTGCCCGACACCACGCCAGCTTCCTTAAGGGACAAAGACAATAAAAGCTGGCTTGTGTGTTTAGTCATAGAAGTCAGTGAGTTACTTAAGGGTGCTTTTAACGTTTACAAATTAGAACTATTTTCTCCCTTAATCCAATTCAGAGGATGTATGACTCACTTGAATCTTCCTTTACGTCTCGTGTTGACACTGGATTACATGAGGGCTGATGAGCCGCTGGTCTTCGAACAGTTAACTCAGAACAGACTTTTCTCTTTAAGTTTCTGACCATATGAGATAGGTCAGGAAAGGAGCCCTTTAGTTGAGTGATTTAGTTGTTTGTTGATCTGGACCAGCAAGGGAATTTCTTCCCCTTGCAGCTGGCTGCCGTCTTACATTCTTGCCTGAACACGCCTGGTTCTGGAGGAAAAATCCTGTCTTGCTCTACAAAGCACTTCTCCATATTGTCACTCCTCCAGGACTGGTGACTTTTTAGTTTAGAGGATTTCACTTATGCTATAGCTTTTCTTGAAGATAAAAATTATTGGACAATTTCTGCAGAATTATACCTGAATTCTTTTCTTGGCAAAGTAGCTAATTATAAATAATTTGGGAAGGAAAAGGCCCATGACTATTCTTAACCTAAAGCAGTATGTTTCCTTTATGTTTTCAAGAAGAACAGTTGTTAATAATTGGGATTTACTCATTTGGATTTACATGTGTGAAAACATCTATTCAAAGTGAGGTTTACCTAGCATTTTTACCTCGCTGGAGAAAGTGCGTGGGATCAGATCAGGCCATTAGCACCACCTAGTGGATCACATAGGTACACAATACACAACGTCCAAGTCCAGGGCAAAGCTTCCAAAAAGCATCTTAGACCTTTGGGGAAGTAACAGGTAGGGCCACTTGGGACTAACTCCCTTGTTACTAGTACTTTCAACTTCAGTAACTTTTTATAAAGTTGAAAACAAGTAACATAAGACAATATGTCAAAGAAAAGAGTAAACCAGTACCAAGATTATGCTGAAGGATACGTGTAGGGAGACTGGGGAAGGGAATTAGCACTTGTTGAATGCCCACTGTGTAGCAGGTCACGTGCTTTGGTTATGTTTTCTTGAAGGAGGGAGAGTAGTAGTGTTTTCTCTCACTAAAGGCTAGTAGTCTTTGTTGTCAGAATAAGTGAGTGCCACCAGGTGTTGGGCTACTTGTGAGTGCTCAGTGCATAGGACAGTATGCGGTGGCTGCTGCATATACTGCTGCTGACAGTAAACAGTTACACATTTTTTATTCACTCAGTAAATTCTTATGGAGTGCTGGCTATGTGCAGCAATATGCTTATTTCTTGAGATGGTAGTACTTTCCCGTCCATTGACTTCCTTTTCTCATTGTTTCCAATTCTTATATTTGTGTTTTTATGAATAAGGCTTGAAATCCCAGAGGACATGGAATTAATCTTTACCCAACTAAAAAACATCTCATTAGGTGCTCACAAAAGTCCATAAGATAGGTCCAAAACTCATATTATCCTCATTTTACACATACGAAAACTTTTGAGCAAAGAGGTTAAGTGACTTGTCAAGAGTCACACAGGTACAAAATGATTGAACTAATGCTTGAACCTTGATTTCCTGACTCCCATCCTCCACTTTTCACTATACACAACACCATCTCCCACACATGTGAGTTTGTACGGGATCCTACTGCATTTTGGATACGTTTTGATTTTGACAAAATGTGATTCACATGTACCTTTTCAAGACAAAGCATCTCCTATTGTCTAAGTACAGCAAAGAAAAACACTGACATTCTTATGAAGTCACTAAAAATACCCTAAAGGAAAACACAAGGTTCTGTTCTCAGAATGAAGTGGTGTCTGCAATAAAGAGAACCAGGCCTAATTATAGAACATTATGCTCTGTCCCCCAGGACACGCACATTGAATTACCCTTCAGAACACCCATGAGTGGAGGGGGAGGGGAAGAATGTAAAAGGCAGTGCAGAACAGGCCCAGGAATGTGGACACACTGCCCTGTTAATTCTGAAGGGGACTCGGGAGCCACACCTTTGGTTGCTTGTTCCCTAGTCCCCTGCCAACCATTGCTCTGGGCTTCCTGCCTTTCCCAGAGACTTCTCTAGATTTTGTATTTTCCAGGGCACCTAGACCCTGTCTGGCTTTCAATAAACTTTCAGGAACAACAATAACACAGAAGTGACTGTTTATTCAGATGGAAATTAACATGGATGAGATAACGTTCTGGATTTCTGTTTCCCACCCCTAAGATTGTAGGTTTAAGCACCGAGAGAGAATGTATTTAATACACATTTCTATTGCTGATCGAGATTGGCAACACTTACCTTCGATAGGTTCTTTATTGTTTTCAAAATGCTCTCACATGTATTAGCCCCTTAAGTAACCAAACCCTTGTGAAGTGAGTAGGACATTTATTTCATTTTACAAATGGAGCTCAAAGGGATTAATTGATTCGTCTATTGTTGCAGTAATTGAGCTTGTTTGATTTTGATGCCGGTTCTGACTCATTTTAACTTTCATTCCCTTCCCCGCATAGCCAGGCCAGCAAGTGGGCATCGCCGGAGAAGCCTGTGTTCTGCAGCAGGGCGCCGTGGCCAGAGTACCAGGAGTCCGAGTCCGGGTTCCGCCTGCCTCCTGCCTTGGTCAAGTCATGTAACCAATCTAAGCCTTACTTTTTGTACTAGTCTCGGCTTCTGGCTGCTTGTGACAGAAACTCACCTGGAGCTAGTCTGGGTCCTGAGAGGATTCGCTGTGGACGTAACTGGAAAGGCAGGGGTGTGGCCCAGCAAACTGGGAACCGGTCTGTGCCTGGGGTTGCTCCCTCCGCTCCTCGTGGGCCCCAGTTTGATGCTCTTTCACTGCAGTTCTGCCTCCATGTGCCATGTTCTAGTCGTTGGGTGCTGTCACATGTACGACTTTGCTGTAAGAGGAAGGGCCTATTACACCATTTAAGAATTTCCTCCTTCTAGTCATGCCACCCCATGAAGAGGAAGGAGTTCGGGCAGATAAGAATCCATGGAGGTGCACTATGGGCTTTTAATCTGTGAAGTAGGAATAATAATACTGACTTTTCTAGCTTCTTTGGTAAGGATTATTGGTGCACTAAAAACTACCAAATCTATATCTTTAGTCCTGATACTTTACTAAAGTTCTTTTTCTTTCTTTCTAAAACACAAGGTAAAAAAATTTTTCATGTAGCACAAAGACTCCTCCTTAATTTGTCCTTCAGTGTGCCTCTTGAGTCTTATCTCTTTTTACTCCCTTCTGGAACTCAATAAGATGATCTTATTAAACCATCTTGAAAACAGCACGCCTCTCTTATCTCCAGATCTTAAAATGTACCTAGCAGGTAGCTAGTTACTCTTGAATATATGTTGAATTATTAAGTAACTAATTAACTAATCAGTAATAGTGTCTGGCCCATGGCTAGTGTAAACTGCCAACCCTATTTACATTAATCTTATTAGATAAATTAACCCTTAGCTTGGTAGGTTGGCTATCTAGCTCTGGGGTTGAGAGAAAGGGATGTGTTGCTATGATGGAGGAAAAAGGTCAGATGTGTTAGCATGGCCTTGTTAGCAGGGGCAAGGAAGAACGGTCAGAGAAGGTGAGCTGAGGGTGGTCAGGTGGGCTGTGAGTGGCATCAGGGAGGCCAGGCCAGCGAGTTCCAGAGGCTCAGCACCCAGAGGAGGGTTTGGGGCACATGCTAAACAGGAGAGGGACAGGGCTGGGGGAGAGAGGGACATCAGGATGACCATGGAAATAGTACTGGGTTAGGACACTATGTTCCAGGCTTGGATCTACCTTGGAACACCAGCTGTGTTCCTTCGGCTAGGTCATGTGTTTCTCTGAACTTTATCCAGGCCATGCTGGGGCAGTTACTGTATTCAACCAGATTCATTTCACTGGAGTCTAACATGATTTTTAAAGCTCTAGCATACAACTATATAGTTAGTGCATATAAATTAAAATATAATTATTTAGCTTTTTACAATTCATTCTTGTGGGACTTTATCTTACAACCTTAGCATTAGGAAACACAAATGTATTAGCTCTGAAATAAATTTATTTTTGTCATTTAAAACGTCATTAAAAAGTTGATTGTGAAGAAACTAGATCATTTCATCATCTAATTTCTGTTCTTTATAAAGAAGTGCACAGTGAGCTTTATGATTTTATTATCTTATAAAAGATTTCCTAAAAGAAGTCTGTGTATTATAAATTTTATTTTTATGACCTAATTATGATTATTTTGGTATCAAGCTTAAACTACTTCTAAAAGACAATTTTTAGAAAGTCTTTTTAAGAGATAAAAAAGTCTAAAGGCTCAGGAGAGGGGGATAATGGGGGAAAGAAGGGGAAAGGTCATCAAGGAACATGTATAAAGGACCCACGGACAAAGCCAAAGGTGGGTAGGATGGAGGGTGGGAGGTGGCTGTCTGCGGGGCAGGGGAAAATGGTGGCGGGAAAATGGAGACAACTGTTCTTGAACAATAAAAAGAAAAAGCCAAAAAAAGGCTCATTATAAGATTGGATTTCTTAATGAAGCAAGGAAGGTGAATGTAATGAAATGAGCAAATCTTATCTTAGAAACAAAAAGTTGCAAGAGTCTATTCCTGTAAGATAGAGCACTACATTTCACATCTAAATTTCTTTTGTATTTTTGATTGGCAAAGCACCAAACTAAATCCCCACAAGATCTGATTACAGCAAGTTCTTGGACCAGTGCTTATCTTTAATTAATAGTATTTTCATCCACACTAACTATGTGGTTGTATGACATAGCTTTGCAAACGGTATCATAGCCTGGTGAAGTGGACTGATTTAATACAATGATTTCCCCTAGGAATTTGGGGATAGTCCCCAAGATAGAATCCAGAGTTAGCTGATATTATTTGGGAAAACGGTTTTACGGTCAATCCAGGAACATGTCATCAGATTTGTTCCTGGGAGATGGAAACCAATCCCTTTCAGTGATTAGCCTTTGGCTCTGAGAGTTCTTACAGTCCTGTGTCTGTTTGAGGGCTGAAGGAAGGGGTGAGGCGTCAGAGTCTCTGCAGTCATTCCGATCACCTCTGCCTTCCTAAGACCAAAACAGAAGTTGTCAAGTTTACGTTTTATGCTGGTTTATTTTTCCATCTTATGTTTCTGTTTTACTGAAGAAAGTCATTTTATGCCTTCTGGAATTGAAGACAAATTCCCACTTGTTTGCATTACTGTTAACACACACTGTGAGACCCCTCTGCAGGGAACTCATGTGTGTGAAGTGCCAACACACGTGGCAATCCCACAGCTGCCCCAGTTTGCCCTGGGGTTTGTGGTGGCCCCAATACCTGCAGTCCTCTGAGCTGGGGACAGCACTTTGCATCAGTTACCGTGGCTGGAGAGGATCTCACTAAAAAAATCCCATCCTGTACGTTGTCATCTTTCACTGGTTCCCTCAGTGAGCAGCCAAGGAAAAGAATGCTAAGGCCCTGGGTTCTTTCCCACTATGTACCTGTGAGCCTGTGCTCTTAACCCCAGTTCACTGCTTCGCCACATCAGTCTGCTTAACTAGTGCCAGGGGAAAAGCCTTCTCTATTATGACCCTGCTTTTACCCAATCCCTCAGGGCCCAGAGTCCTGAATATAAAAATAAAGTGGGATTGAAAGTCATTAAAAAGAAAGTTTGCAGCCATACCACGCAAAAGTGTTCTCTTGCTCCCTAGTGGGTGGTAAGCTGAAGTCTTAATTTCATTTTCACTTTTAAGATCTGGTTTTGGGGCTTAACGTGGGAAATTAGGGGAACATAAAGGGAAAGTGACTGTGCAATCACATATGTCTGACTTATTTGAGAAGAATGGTGAAGAGAAACATTCCAGCAGTACCTTATTGTATTAGTACATTATTTAATATGTTTATCAAGAATCCTCTAGTTTTGAATCTCCTTTTGCACATAGTAGGTGATATGTAAACGTTTCCTAGAATCTCAAACATAAACTCAAACATCAAACATCAACATGTGCTGTTCAGAAACCTGCTTTAGGACTGCTTTTGTGAGTTTCCAGTGATGAGTTCGGGTCATTGTTAGAGCTTTCCCATTACTAGAGACCCCTTCTAAACCACGAGACAGTGCTTGCCTCCTGGCAAAGTCTTCCTCTTTGTTGAGTGAATTAACAAAGGAAGCCTTCCAAAGGGAAGTAAAACCGTCCTCAACCAAATTCCACGGTGTGGCTGGGCCTGGATTGCCTTTGGCTGGCTGGTCAGGGCATTTATCATTCCAGGAGGGGTTGCTTGAAATTTCATAAGTGCGTCCTTGAGCTGAACGACACATTCCTTTGGCAGCGAGTGGGTGGGGTGGGACTATTCCTACACAGTTTGTTCAGCTTGGACAGTGTCAGGACCCCCAGTGGCTTTGCTTTCTCAGGCAGACAAATAGTTCTGCTTTGCAGACTCCAGAGAATCAGGAGGAGAAAGTCACCCAAGCCCAGAGGAAAAGCAGGGCCTTTAAGGAGTCCAGAACCACTCCTCTTCTCTTTATCCTTTTATCTCATTCCAGAACCATAAATCTCTTCATCTTAGATTGCCCCACTCTCTACCTGACGTGTGATAGAGATTTTGGCTGAAATACTGGTTAAACCTGAAGGAGCCCCAAGGGGAAAACACAGTCTTTTGTCTCCCTCTGGTGGACAATTATAGTAATCCATATTCAACTCAGCCAAATTAAGGGACAGATTCAGAAATACACAAAGATTATATAGTATACATAGTAAGGATATTTTGATATCCACTCCCGTGCACTACTATTTCATATGCAACAATTAAAATTCTTAAATGACATACTCACTGCTAGAATCTGTTTTATTTAAAAGAATTTACTGTCACTTTAAAAATCTAAATTTAACAGCTCCTTGTAACTAAACAGCCTAAAGAGAGTCCCCCACCACACCCTCACCTGCACACAGAGGAAAGAAGTAAAATGTTTTGTCCATTGCTGTTTCCATTCTAACAGAGAAGACCCAAGCGTGGAAGATTTAAAGTTTGTCATTTGTAATGAACTGCTGGACAGGAGTCCGTGGCCAACGTGCCCCTCACCTTTGCTCTCGGGCAGAGGAGGTTTGGGGCTCGAGTGTCTGGGACCGCCGAGAGCCTCCCAGGGAGCACCCCCGGGTGCTCCCTGTGCCCCGGCGGCGGCGGCCTCTGGGCCCCTCTTCCCAGGAAGCTCCTCACTTCGGCCTTTTCTTGGGCTCAGACACTGAGTCACTGGCCCTTTGAATCTCTCGCTTTGGAAACGGAGACGGAGGAACTGCGTCCGCCTCCTTAGGGCAGACGTTTGCTCGTGCTCTGCGGTTAGACTGACCTCCCCTTCCTCGGGCTCCGACCCCGCAGGTGTGGGCGGGATGCGGGCGTCTGAGCAGCAGCGCCCCCCGACCCCCAACCTTCTTCCCGCTGTCGGATTCTCAGGCTGGTGGGATTTGTCTCCGCACGTTTTGCTCTTTTGACCTGTGTAAGGTTAACTGTAACTCCATTACATTCTCTGCTAACAAACTTTTCTGTAAACAGACCCTCTCCATAGTCTGCTTATAACTAGTAATGATCTCACCTGTGGTACCATTAGGTTTAAATAAATGTCCTTTCCTGATACTTAGCTTCCTGACTAGAACCTGATGCCATCTTTAAATTGACCTTAATTTTAAAATTAACATATAGTAAGTGGACGTTTTGGGGAGCAAGTGTAGAGCTCTAGGAATGTTAACATAGGTAAATTTGTGCAATAACCATCGCCATCAGCACACAGCATGGTTCTGTCAGCCTTAACCCTCCCTTCCTTGTCTGCTGTTATGGGCGCCCCGCAGCCCGGGTCTGCTCTCCGCCCCTAGAATTGTGACTTTCCGGCCATACTGTGTAAGTGGAAGCATACAGAATGGAGGTTTTACTTGTGATAAGTTCAATTATTTAATTTTTACATGAATTGTGTGTTCAGTGTCATATTTAAAAACTCTGTGTAACCTGAGGTCTCAAAGATTTCTCCTAGGTTTTATTCTAAATGTTTATAGTTTTCTGTTTTATATTTAGATCTATCATCCATTTTCATTTAATTTTGGTATAAAGTATAAGATTTAGTCTGGGGTTAATTTTCTTCATATGAATGTCCAGATGTTCTACCACCATTTGTTGAAAAGAATATACTTTCTCCTTTGAATCTTTTCATATATTTTCCCAAAATCAATTGACTATGTTTGTGTGCATCTTAATTTTAGTCCATCAATGATGGCTGCATCCCTCCTCTGATAACACACTGTCTTGATTACCATGTTTATTAGTAATTAACAATCAGTAGTGTGAGTTTTCCAACTTTGTTCTTTTACAAAATTATTTTGGCTATTGTTGTCCTTTTGCCTCTTCATATAAATTATGGGGCCAGCTTGTATTTATCTACAAAAACATCTGACAGGGTTTTTATGGGAATTGTGTTAGATCTATGGATCAGTTTGGGACAATTGCTACTTCGGGTCTATTGAGTCTCCTGATGTATGCACATGGCACCTCATTTATTTAGGTCTCATTTCATTAGTATTTTGTAGTTCTCAGCACACAGAGCCTGCACGTTCTTGTTAAATTTTCACCTGATTATTCAAGGTTTTGGGAAGGTATTCTAAGTAATATTGTTTTTTAAATGTTGGTTTTTAATTGTTCATTTCTAGTGTTTAGAAATGTAATTTTTTTCTTGAGTGTGTTGACCTCGTATTCTGCAAACTGGGTGATGGACACTGTGAGAAACGGCTGACTTGAGACATCTTGTCAATGCCCTAGTTGAGAAGACTGCCTGCTGGCAAGGGGCACTGGTTTCTGGGGGCTGTGGGATGGGCCAGTGGGTGAGGTGGAGGAGGGGAGGTTTCCCGGGACAGTGCAGTGGGGAGGACTTGCAGGGCCCTCTGAGGAGCTCACGTGTGTGCCCCACAAGAGAGCCTTCAAGAGAAATCCACGCTAGCCAGAGATGGGCTGAGACAACCATTACTGTGTCCAGTTAAATAAAGAAGTTCCTGTCTTCTTTCTTCATGCTCCTCCCAGTCCTGATACATTGAAGGTGTTAGACTCTTCAAATCAGACACGAGATTGCATTTTTGCATTGGTTTGTTCTAAGCTTTGCAAGGTGAAAGTATGTGGAAAGTTATCAGTTCAGAGAGTTTCAACATAGCATTGGAGAAGAGGTAAAACCATTTTATATTGCGCAAAAACTGAGAACACTGACTTAGATCCACTCGTGCTTCAGTCAGCCTCAGCTTAGATGTCATTTGCTGGGAATGTTCATTCATTCTCTAGACTGAATTAGGTGTCCTTCTGATAAGCTCCCGTGCTCCTGAACTGATCCTGCTTGTCACATTCCTCAGTTTTCAACTCCTGGTTTATTCTGTATGTTGTTAGACCGCAGGTACTTGGAGGGCAGGGAATGCGCTTTATTTGCCAGTGCGTACACACTGCCAGCATGCAGCCACCCACTAGACATTTTAGTATAGGCAATAAATTAAACATGCAGAGGAACTGTGTCTTCGCTAGAAACTGTGTCATCTCTAAAATTCTACAAATTTTTCCAAAGCCATGACAACTCTCTAATTAAAAGAAATACAGGGAAATAGTTTGTCAATGAATGACTTCCTTTTTTGTTAGAGTTGACCAAGGATGAAATGGACCACCTAAGGAGGTAACACACAACTTTATGATCACTTGGTTTGGGGATTTGTAGTGATTCAGATTAATGGTAGGACTAGATCATCCTCATAGTTTTCCCAACCCCAAACTTCTTTTTTTTTTTTTTATTTATTTTAATGATTGTTTAAGTACATTTTTCTCCCCTTTACTCCCAATCAAGCCCACCCATCCCCCTCCCATCTTCCCTTCCATTACCAGCCTCCCCTAGTTTTATCCATGTGTCTTTTAACTTTGTTCCTGCAAACCCTTCCCCTTTTCCCCTGAAATTCCCTCTTCTCTCTCCTCTGGCCACTTCCTGCCTGTCCCCTAATGCAGTGTCTTTGACTATATTTTGCTTGTTTCTTTGTTTTGTTGTTTAGGTTCCTATTAAAGGTGAAATCATGTGGTATTTATCTTTCAC